>JAQIXD010001802.1:0-13018 GCA_034699985.1 Minunthozetes semirufus | reverse complement strand
GGAAATTTTTTGGCCACGATTCAAAAATCAACTTTTACTTTTTTCCGTCCCCTCTACAATACGCGCAGTCACTGCTAAAAAGAGCGCATTTTATGTATTGCTGTACAGCTAAAGGGGAAGCACTAAAATGTTCGGCGAAAATTTTTATGACGTTTCGTGAATCTTGGCCTAATAATCGGCAATTTCTTAATTAAACTAAATCTATCAATTAAATTAATACTTTTATTGGTTCCATTTATTAAAGTAAACTTTGTTGAAGCATATCTAAAATTTTTTCAAAATCTACCGGGGCATTGATTTTTAAATGAATTTCAAACCATTTTTGGCCGAATTTTTGGCCAAGGTTCACACCCAGGGTTAAATGATAGAATGCTATTCAACATGGTCAAACCTTTATTTAGGATAATGTTTTCAAGCTTATCCAAAATATCATCACCATCTTCTGAAGGGAGAAGATTCTCCCCGCTCAGCAATAACAACAAGGTAGATATGAAAAAGAATAACAGGTAGAATTTCATTTCAAATAAATTGAATTTATTGACTATTATTTAAAATTATTATCCGCTCGTTAGAGGTTTCAAAATTAAACAGAACTAATATTTGTTTGCAACTTTTCATCCTGTTATTTAACTCCTTTAACACGCTTTTGATAGAACAAGTTTAATGTCAATCAATTTATTAATCGCAACAATTATTGAATTGCATTTCAGAACCCATTATAAAGACACAATTATTTTATGTTATTTAGCGTTCGTTAGATTTCTAATAAACTCAACTATGAATTCAATTATCTTTTGTATCTTGATGTTAGCCTTGGTAGTTCTGAATGGAGCAAATGCACTTGATATGGCTGAACTAGAACAGAAATTGAAGAACAAGGGTTTGAAATTATACCTTTGAATATTACTGCAAAAAAATCTTCTTAATCTTTTTATAGAAGATCAACAGGAGATTGAGATCGAGAAATTTGCTCATGGTCAATATCCAGAAATGTACAAAGAGATGTATAAGCAAATGATTTATGATATATCGTTTGTTTACCAGACTTCGATCGAGGTGTTCGACATTTTATCGAAAACCCAGAAGGATGTTCTGGTAGATAGTATTCAAATGTTTATCAAGTTTATTTCAGCAGTCAAGGCAATGGCACACCATATACGCCCGAAATATGAATTCTACAAGCAAGTTCTTACCTTCTTCGATGATTTAACAAGTTTATTAACCGATGGCTTTACTGCTGTATTGAATAAAGCTCAAGGTCAATCTTATACCGTTGTGGAGGAAGAAGAATTCTCTAATTTAGTCATCGATTTCTTGGACAAATTCTACGCATACTTTCGCAAAATATATGAGGAGGATAAAAAATTGTTTCTTAATAATGTCTTGGAGGAAAATGAAATAAACATGTCTTTCCTCAATTCACTTGATGTATTGAAACCGAAAACTGTTCTTGGTAAAATGCTATTCAATCTATTCAAAGGAATATTGAGAAAGTGGATTGCAGGTGGCAAATGGGTTCTTGATAAAATGTGATCGTGCTCAAATCACTCTATTTGAATACTGAATATTCGATAAAGAAATAAAATTATCTTGGAATTGATTTTAAAAATTGTATTTCATTTGTTTCTAGCTCAATTATTAGTTATTAATAACTTATCAGGCTTGAAATATTTTAACAAGATAAAATTTATTTATTAGAAAATAAGCAAACAACTTTTATTAATTGCCAAAGTAAGTGGAAGTGATCAACGCTCCGCCTCCCATTGTCTTCAAAATTTAACCTTGCTGTTTATCAAAGTCAACTGAATAATACCTCTACTGAATATTAGATGATTGGCATAACATTTGTTTCATAACTCATTTGGAACCAAATTCTAGGAATTGTTTTTCATTTAAAGCAACTAGGTGTGCTCAAATGGTGGGAATATTTCTATATTTTCGATAAATCTACTATAACAATACTTTGAGTAAATTTAAGCTTGATAATTCAATCTAGATAATTTTATTCCAGGACTCAATGTTGAGCTACTGAAAAAAAAGGTTGAATATAATTTTTCATTGTTAATTTTATAATTTCCAAAGTACCTTAATAATTTTCAATAAATTCAACGATGAATTCCTATATCGTTTCTATCATGTTAATGAGCTTGATAAATTTGAATGGTGCAAATGGCCACGACTTGCTTGAAATAGAATCAGTGCTGAAGATGAAAGGTTATGAATTTCAAATCCTTGATAGTATCAATTAAAATCAAAATTCTATTTTTTGTAGAAGCGGAACAAGAGCGTGATATCCAGAAATTTGCTCATGGTCAATTTCCGGATATGGCAAAAGAGGTCCGGAACACAATGGATAAAGATATCCGGTTCATATACAGGACTTCGATCGAGGTATTCGACATTTTATCGAAAACCAACAACGAACTACTGGTCCAGGGTATCCAGAATGTTATCAAGCTCATTTCAGAAATCAAGGCTAAAGCACAGGCTCTAAAGCCAAAGTATGAATTCTCTAGGCATTTGGTTGCCTTCTTCGAACGTTTAACTAGTTTATTGGATGCCGGCATTACAGCTGTATTGAAAAAAGCCCAAGGACAACCTTATAAGGCAGTGGCGGAAGATGATTTCACCAGTTTGGTCAACGAAAGTTGGGCCAAATTCTTCTCATTCCACGATGATTTAAAACAGAAGGATGAAGGTCTGTTCCGGGAAAACTTCAAGGAAGTAAAGGAACTTAATCAAGCCTTGAGCAATTCACTTGATCAATTGAAGCCGAAAACTGTTGCTGGTCAATTGCTTGTCAAGGTGGTCAGGGGCTTATTAGGAAAATTCATAGCATATGACAAGTTCTATATTGATCAAATGTAATCATGTTCAAATATGACGAATTGGATATTTTTCCTCACAAATTGATTATGATAATTGAATAAATCTGAATAAACTTGATAAATTTATTTCGAACTCACGTATAATTTAGGAATCAAACATTCTTTTTAATTCACCTTGCACACTTAATTAAACAGTTTTATTATTGTTTTTGATCTTTTAAATTGCTTACCTGGTTATTTTTAACTAAATTTTTTATTCCTTTTACACGTTTTTGATCGATCAAGTTTTGTGTCAATCAATTTATTCATTCAACAATTATTGCTTTGCTTTCAGAGTCCATTATAGAGAGACAATAATTTTATGTTATTTACCGTTCGTTAGATTTCTAATAAACTCAACTATGAATTACTTTATCCTTTCTATCTTGATGTTAACCTTGTTTGTTCTGAATAGAGCAAATGGACTTGATATGGCAGAACTGGAACAGAATTTGAAAGACAGAGGTTTGAAATTATACCTTTGTATATTACTGCAAAAAAAATGTTCTCGGTCTTTTTATAGAAGCTCAACAGGAGATTGAGATCGAGAAATTTGCTCATGGTCAATTTCCAGATATGGCTGAAGAACTCCGGAATACATTAAGGAAAGATATCCTCTTTATTTACAGAACTTCAGTGGAGGTATTCGACAATTTGGCAAAAACGGACAACGAATTACTGGTTAAAAGTATCCTGAATGTTATCAATTCAATTTCACAAATTAAGGAACAAGCACTAGCACTCGCCTCAGAGCAAAAGTATGAATTTTCCAGGCAATTGGTTGTTTTCTTCGAACGTTTAACTAGTTTATTGACTGACGGCTTTAAAGCTGTATTGAAAAAAGCTCAGGAACAACCTTATACCGTTGTGGAGGAAGAAGAATTCACCAATTTTGCCGACGAGAGTTGGGCTAAATTCTTCGCATTCTATAACGAATTAAAGGAGAAGGATGAAAGTCTCTTCATGGAAAACTTCAAGGAATTAATGGGACTTAATCTAGCTCTGCACAATTCACTTGATGAATTGAAGCCGATAACTGTTGCTGGTCAAATGATTGTCAATGTGGTCAAAGGGCTATTGAGAAAATTAATTGCATTTGACAAGTTCTACATTGATCAAATGTGATCATGTTAAAATATCACGAATTGAATAAACTTGAATAAACTTGTTTAATTTATTTCGAACTCAGGTATAATTCATGAATAAAACTTTCTTTTTAATTCACCATGCACACTTAATTAAACAGTTTTATTATTGTTTTTAATCTTTTAAATTGCTTACCTGGTTATTTTTAACTAAATTGTTTATTCCTTTTACACGTTTTTGATCGATCAAGTTTTGTGTCAATCAATTTATTCATTCAACAATTATTGCTTTGCTTTCAGAGCCCATTATAGAGAGACTATTATTTTATGTTATTTATAGTGTGACCACCCCTCCAGCTCCCAGCTGGAATCTTAAGATCAAGGGGTAAAAACACAGGTTCCATACGAGTGTCTGAGCTTGACATTAAAACCTCAAGATTAGACAGGTCTAGTTTTAGTTTGAGTCAGTTAAGAAATTTTGAATAATTAAAAAATCAAATCTGGCGCAATTGAACTTGCCTATGAATATGAATGAATGATTGATTAACGGACTTAACCTTGTTAATTATTAGCAGGGATAGCCAAGCTTGTCCGACTCAGAGGGGGTTTAGGGGATGGTAAAATGGCGGATTTTCTGCCATTTTGTTCTAAATTACTGGTTCTACCGCAGCGTGATCGATAAATTCAATTTAAATTGAGTTAAATATAACATAAATCCAATTAAACTAACAAAATCTATTGAAATAATGGACAAAATGGCGGAAAATCCGTCATTTTGTCCGCCATTGCTGACTTTCCCTTGGGGGTTAGGGCAATTATGGACGATTTTTCTCCAAATTTCTCCAAAATCTCAGGGGGGTATTTCAGGATTTTCCCGACTCAGGGGAGGGTTTTTAGGCTAACCCCCTTGGCTATGCCTGATTATTAGCAAAAATAGGCCCTCCAGCTAAACTCCAGATTGACTCGATCAAAACTCAAGCTTTCGGCCAAAAACAGGTGGTCACACTAGTTATTTACCGTTCGTTAGATTTCTAATAAACTCAACTATGAATTACTTTATCCTTTCTATCTTAATATTAACCTTGTTAGTTCAGAATGGAGCAAATGGACTTGATATGGCAGAACTAGAACAGAATTTGAAAGACAGAGGTTTGAAATTATACCTTTGTATATTACTGCAAAAAAATGATCTTGCTCTTTTTATAGAAGCTCAACAGGAGATTGAGATCGAGAAATTTGCTCATGGTCAATATCCAGACATGCAAAAAGAGATGTATAAGCCAATGCTGGATGACATACCGTTTCTTTACCAAACGTCGATCGAGGTGTTCGACAATTTGGCGAAAACCAAGAAGGATGTACTGGTAGATAGCATTCAAAATTTCATCAAGTTCATAAAAGCAGTCGAGGAAATGGCACAGGACATACACCCGAAATATGAATTTTACAAACAAGCTCTTGCTTTTTTTCGATCGTTTAACAAGTTTATTGAGCGATGGGTTTACTGCTGTATTGAATAAAGCTCAAGGAAAGCCTTATACTGTAGTTGAGGTAGATTAATTTAGTCATCGATTTCTTGGACAAATTCTACTCGTACTGGCACGAAATAGATGAGCAAGATAAAAGATTGTTTCGAAATAATCTCATCGAAGAAACAAAAATAAATATGGCTTTCCTCGATTCACTTGCTGAATTGAAGCCGAAAACTGTTCCTGGTAAAATGCTGTTCAATCTAGTCAAAGGGCTATTGAGAAAATGGATTGAATCGTGTCAATACGTTCTTGATAAGATAAACAAAATGTGATCATGATCAAATTACTCTATTTGACAAATGAACAATCGATAAAGAAATTGAATTAACTTGAAATTTATTTTTAAAAATTTTATTTCATTTGTTTCTTGATTAAAAAAAATTAATTCTCTGGTTTGAAAGATTTAAGCAAGATAAAATTTAATTATCAGAAAATAAAAAACTACAATTGTCCAATTTAAGCATCCAGTGCTGCCAAAATTAATAAAATGATCATCAAAATAATTACAGGTTTAGGCCCAGACTCAAGCACTGGACACCCACATAACGTATATGAAAATTTAACCTTGCTGTCAATCAAAGTCAAATGAATCATTTCCATTGAATTTTAAATGATTGGCATAACATTTGTTTCATAACTCATTCATAACTGTTGGAACACAATTCTAGGAATTGTTTTTCATTTAAAGCAACTAGGTATGCTCAAAGGGTGGGAATATTCTCTATAACTTGCAACATTTTAACTTGATTTAATCTTAATGAATTAATCTACATAAATGCTTCTTGGAATTTAGTGTTAAATTACGAAAAAATAGTCAAATAAAATTGTTCCTTATTAATTTTATAATTTCCAAAATTCTCAAAAGAAAATACATGTAAATAACGAGAGACTCAGGGCAACCTGAAATCTCTTGAGCAACCATGGTTAGTTTTGATAATATTATATCTATCGAAGAGAATATTAAATGACTCCACTTTTCCCATGCCTTTAAACATTCAATAAACTCAGAGATGAATTCATATATATTATTGTTATTGAGCCTGATTATTCTGAATGGCGCAAATGGGCGCAGTTTGGCTGAACTAGAACAGATTTTGAAAGATAAAGGTTTGAAATTCGGATCAAATAAAAGTTCTTGATTTTTAACGACAATTGAAACCACTATTTCATCTACTTCGATTGTCCTATAAAATAATATAAATATAGCTTGTTTTTTATAGAAGCGAAACAGGACCTTGAGATCCAGAAATTTACTCAAGGTCAATCCCCTGATTTGGAAAACGAGTGGTATAAGCAAATGCTTGATGATATACCGTTTATCTACAATATTGCTATCGAGGTCTTCGACAACTTAGCGAAGACGAAGAAGGATTTGCTTGTAGATAGTATCCAGAATTTGATCAAGTCAATTTCAAAAATCAAGGAAAAAGCACACGAATATCACCCAAAGCATCAATTCCCTAAAGATGTGATCGATTTCTTGGACCATTTTACTAGATTATTGACGGATGGCTTCACAGCGGTATCGAATAAAGCTCAAGGAAAACCTTATATTGTAATTGAGGAAGGTGATTTTCGAAATCTAGTCAAAAATCTATTGGACAAATACTACATATACGTACACAAATTGGAAGAGCAAGATAACAAAAGTCTGCTGCGCGACAATATCCTCGAAGAAAAGAAACTGGAAACGGCCTTACTCAATTCACTAGGTGAATTTAAGCCGAAAACTCTATCTGGTCAAATGCTATTCAACATTGTTAAAGGCCTATTGAGAAAATCTATAGCGTACGACAAATACTATCTTGATAAAATGTGATGATGCTCAAATAACACTCATTTCTTTATTTAAACTGGAACAATAAATACAATAATAATACAAAACTATTTTACCCAATTATTGAACAATGTTTATCATTTTGTTTTTCTTGTTAATTGTACTATTAAATAAGCTTGTTAAATTTTGTTGAAAATTTCAGTAAATATTTGTTTCTAAAAAATGTTTCAGAATATTCTGCAAAGAATTCTCAGTTTAAACACAATTTAATTGATTCTTAAAAACCAAACATTCATTTGATTTAATGTTTTGTTTGAATGAATTGTTTTAAAACTAATATTTGTTTTAAACACTTTTGTAATGTTTTTCAGAATTGACAGTAATTTCAATAATAATAACACAAAACTCATGGGAAAGACATTTGGATGTCTGCCCGAAAAAATACCCGCCTTATGTCTGTCCCATATATGTGAGCAATAATGGGACAGACATTAAGTTTAGATTAAAATTAGCCTTAATTTGAAGCCAAATATCGCTTTCTCTCTAAATATAACTCTTTTATTGTTTTGATTTTCAAATATCTGTCAATCAGTACGTATTGGTTGAACACAGAATAAGCACAGAATAACATTCAGTTATTGATGATATTATCTATTGATTGTTGGATCAGTCTTACGTACTGATTGAACAAACCAACTATTGGCGCAAAATTTCAGTCCAGATGTAAATTCTCGAGAAATTTAAAGCCTGTGCGAAGGGAACGCCTATTTGTGTCAAAATTCTTGATTGAATTCATGATAGAATTGAATTGTTTTCCTAATATTCAATATCTTGTTCTTGAAGTGAGACATGTCTTTCGAAAATGAGAAGCCATTCAATGAAATAATCATTGAATGCCTGAAAGTTGTGTTAATTTTCATGAATTTATTATTAATAATAATTTCGTCAATAATTTGTCTGATAATTGTTTTACTCAGAGCACAGGTGTTTGACTGGCAGTCCAGCGCTCAGAACAACACTCAGTTCACAGTACTTTGCGTTTCATTATTAGTGATCTATTCCTGCAATCATTTGATAGCAATCTATGCGATCACTAAATACCTGATCAAACACCTGATTGTGACGACAATTATAACAACTATCTGTGCAATAATCCTGGTATTCAAACTGCCCACCAATATATTCCTGATAATTCTGCTCGAAATCAATGTGACTATAGTTTACACGATTCTATTGAAACATAATTTGCACAAAAAGTCGGCCAAACATCGACTCCGAGACCCCTTTCCTTCCGCTGTTTTGACCGAAAGTTATTCCACCAGAAATTCTGTCCACTTTTCCGATCGAATAGATAACACTTTTGGACAGTTATGATAAGCCGGTGCTCGAGTGCCCAGTCCTGCAATTGTCTGTCCTTTATTTCAAAGCTCAGGTATAATTCATGAATGAAACTTTTTTTTAAATTCACCATGCACATTTAAATAAATAATTATTTGTTTTTTAATCTTTTAATTTACTTACCTGGTTATTTTTAATTAATTTGTTATGCTAATTTTCGTTTAATCAGCAAGTTGTTTTTAGTTTTAAGTTTTTGACCTAGTTAAGTTCAACTAATATTTTTCAAAAAAATACTTTAATTTTAATTTAATTTTTCACCTTGCTCATACAGGTTTATAAACAAACTCCTTGCGCACCCTCAGCACAGCCCTCAAATTCAGAGAACTCTCAATAATTAAGGGAAAAATATTTTGGAAATAATCCAAAAAACGCTAAAAAATGAAACGAAACACAAAAAAAAGTTACACTAATGTCTAATACAGTGGTGTCGAGAGGGAGGATCATCAAATACACCTGATAACAATCCAGGCTAACCTAACTAATGTTAATTAACCTAATTATCAACAAATAATCCCAAAAACTCAGATATTCCTTACCTTTCCTCTCCATATGTTTGGCTCTGGCAATTCCCTCCCCAATTAACCCTTCATAAGGGCAATCCTTCGACACTACTGGTCTAATGTCTCACAAAAATGTGTCTCAAAATAGACTCGTTTTCAGCGTTTGTCACAAAAATACTGTTTATTCTTAAAGTAAAACATTTTGAGTGAAGACGTCTTACTGTTTGAAAAATAGTGTAAAAAATCGGGATTTCATACAAAATAATAGCCATAAAAACCCGGTGTGACCTCAAAATCAAAACAATGCCCACTGAAGTGAACATTGGCTTCCAATCGATCAAGAACATCCTAATTATTCTTCACCTGATAATTGTCTTGATATTAATAATCAATGTCTTCATATCAATGCTATTATACGGACCAAAGTTGTCGACAATTATCGCATTTTATGACAGCTGTGAGAGCCTGTGCTCCGACACAGGTCGGGACGACTACATGTACAACGATATGGCCTCCTTTATAGCCATAATCATATTCTTTTCCGTTGTGGCCAATCACGTGATCGCCATGATTGGGGTGATCAGGGAGAATATGCTGGTGTCCATCATAACCTCGATCATCAATGTGGTGATCGCCCTCTTCTTCATTAATCTGATTAAAACTAATCTATTTTTGTGCCAATTATTTGTGATTATATTCTCCGTTGTGTTCGTGGTATTTCTGAAGAGCAATATCCGGCTCGTTTCAAGTAATCACCTTGCTAATAAAGTTCAAGCACAAGCTAATAATAATATAGCGCCTATTGTATACTGTCCCCATCATAATGAGAGCTTGTGCTAGGTAATTTTTAAAAGTCTTTTTTTGTTTACCAGATGTACTTGATAACTTGTACAAATAGAATTTTTATCTTGCGTATTTGTTTGATTATTTTTAGCCTTGTAAATTTGTCGAAATAAAATCAGTTTCATTCAAATATCACCATGCTTGTTTATTTGTTATTGCTGTCTGAAAACAATTTTCCATGTTGATATTAGCAAGATAAAGTTGTCTGGAAATTTTTTTTAATATAACTTGATTTTAAAATTAGTTCTTTCACCTTGATCATATTTATTCATACTTTATTTTTAACTACCACGAGCACAGGGTTGTGCTCGATTATTACACAATATTTAATTAATTCTTAGAACTAATAAAAATAAATTTCTAATTACTCTTACACTAATTGATAATTTTAGTTTCAAATAAACAAGGTAATCAAATTATTTACTCAGGCAAATTGCCGTTAAATTAATAGGCAGTGCTTTTACCTTGATATAGGAATTTGATTTTGCATTTACATATACATTATCTTAAATTTATTTTCAAAATTTAAGTGCTGCAAATAAATTATCTTGCTTATTTTAAACTGAGAGCTGGGTAACATAGGAATAAAGCAAGCATATCTTATGATATGTGAAGAATGTTATCTTTTATATTGTTCAAGGTTGTTTTAATAATAAGTTACTCATGTGAAACTTGTTCTGCAATGACCACCGCTCAATTGGAGAAAAAGATTAATGCCAAGATTAAAAATGTTAATAATAATTTCGATGGTTTAGAAACCAAATTCCAAAACTTAAAAAGTATGTTCTAGCTTAAAAATTCATCAAGATAATTTTTAAATATAATTTTTTAAAACTAAAATTACCATTACACTAATTTTTATTGTGAAATTCACCCAGTTTATTGTACGAAAAACACGGCCGCTTTAGTCAAGGACATAAAGGAGCTTGCTACTTACGTGAGAGAGCAGCAAGCTGAAATTGAACGGCTAAAGAAGGAATTGAAAAAAGAGGACCAGAAAATTGAGGAAGCTGACAATGATGTGCCAATTGGCTTTGTCTACATGGAAATGCCCTTTCAATTATCACCTTTGAAATTATGGCCTCACTTCAAATGGAAAGATATCACACCAGAATATGCGGGGCTATTCTTCAGGGCAGAAGGGGGTCTGGCAGCTAAGTTTGGCGAAATTCAGCATGCTAATCACTCCTGGATATCGGATATGGAGAGTATTAGCTATGTTTACGACTCTTGGACAGGCCCTCACGCAACGGGGACCTACCACTTGCCGGTTCATATTGGAAAGTGGACCAAGAATATCAACCCAACCCATGGCTTGATTAGGAGTTTGTTCTTTTATACGACGGCCGCTGAGAATAGGCCTCAAAATATGGCCGTCAAGTACTGGCAGAGGACAGGATAAACAAGATTTATCTAAATAATCTTTTTTATATGCATTTATTTGAATTATTTTCATCAAGATAAAACAATAATGTTTGTGTATTTTTAATACAAATAATATGATCGTAAAAATATAATCTTTGTTCTTTTATGATTATCTTTTAAATATACATGTGATTCAATTTTATTAAATTTATCACATCCAAATATTTTGATTGCAAGTTTAATGCCTTGAAGAGATAAACCGATTTGAAAACCAATCAAAAATGAATAAGATTAAAATTTTATCAAATCAATACACTTGACATTTAAGTTTGAAATAAATTCTTTATAAATTTAATATAAAATTACAATTTCATATAATACCCTTTTAAAATAAATTAAATGAGTGAGTCTACTCTGAAAATGACTAAAATATTTATCAAGTTCATTTTTATTCTAAGTTATTCGAGTAAGTTTATTTTAAATTATTATCTGGAACAATTTTATTAGATAATTATTTCATGATTTTATGAATAGTTGTCATCAATGGTCTCAATCTTTGCGGTGATTGGACTCAATATAAGGACATTAAATGTTTTAAAGTATTGGAGAAAATTGGGACCGAAGAGGAGGCCCTCCACAACTGTACTCAATTGGATAATAGCTCAACCCTTATATCAATCCATAGCAAAGATGAACAGGAATTCCTCAATTCTTTCATCTCAATGTACAGTAAAGTCTCAAACAATGTATGGATTGGACTCAAGTATATAGAAAAGACATATAACTGGACGGATGGGACGGACACAAACTTCACTAATTGGTCAGAGGATGCGGTAAAGGATGGGAACGATCCATGTGTTGAGATGTCGCTATCGAGCGGTTCAATAGGGAAGTGGAGGGACGAGTCTTGCAAAAGAAAGGCTCTGTTTGTCTGTCAGAAGAAACCGGAATTGAGTTTAAATTTATTCATAGATTTTGCAGAAAATCTGACAAATAGTTTTCAAAAAGAGGTTAATGAGTTCAAAGTTCAGAACCAAGAGCTAAAAATCCAAATGAATTCTTTGATTCCTTTGGGTTTTCTTTACACACAATTCCCAAACCAGTCATCACCGGATCAGTTGTGGCCAAACATGAATTGGACTGAAGTCACAAAAGAATATTCCGGACTATTCTTTAGAGCAGAAGGACTGGGATCAGAAAGATTTGGTGCAATTCAGCAAGCTAATCAGTCTTGGATATCAAATATTGACAGCAGAGCTTTCCTCCTTCCCAATTGGCTCAATTTGCAAGATGGCAAGAGCCTCTATAATCAATCATGCACATTAAAACCTGAAAATTGGACAGTTGTGAACCCTCAATATGCTATCGATAAGTTGGAAATTTTCACAACAAGTGGTGAAACCAGACCTAAGAATGCAGCCATTAAAGTGTGGAAACGTATTCAATAATTTAAAATTGAAAAGAAGCAGGGTCAATTTATTTCAAATGAATGATTGAACAAATAGGAATTTTATAATCAATATGTAAAATCATCAATTTAATTAATATATCTTATTATTTACCGGGTTTTTCTGTTAAGAATCATCAAGCTAACTTTATAGTATCAGACGCGCAGTTAAGCTAAGATTTAAGAATCCAAACCTAACTTTTA
>JAQIXD010001801.1:0-13025 GCA_034699985.1 Minunthozetes semirufus | reverse complement strand
GAAAGACGTTTTCCTCAATAAATGTCTCTCAAAGCGATCCAATCGTTTCCATCGGAAATCACAATCACATTACCGCTGATGATAGGCCACAACATCAATGTAAGTCTATTTTCATTACTGATCTCTTGTCATCACTTCCTAAGTGATGATTCATTAAATCAGCCATCAATAGCCTCCGTCAATAGGTGTTTCTGAGACACAGTATGTTCCGTTTTGTCTGACGTTAGCGTTAAAGCTATCATCAGTTATGTAAAAGTTGTGTAAAAGTCGGTTCTCTTAACTACCAAATTGTTTAGTATATATAGTTTAGTGCAGTAACTGTTGTGATACTATAATTATAAGGGCATTGACGGCATTCATAGCACTGAAAGATAGCTCTTTATTCGGACCCTTTTATGTATTGACTGATAAAATAGTTGGAATATTTCTTAATGAATATTAATATATGTATTAATACTAAAAATTATAATTCGCTCTTCAATTGAGTTAAATATTTGAAGCGGTTTTAGTTGACTTTTCAAAGTCTTTATTGCATTTAATGCATTTCAAACCATTTGAAAGCATATGAAATGTAATTAATGATAAGAATCAAAGCATTAGACAAATTGTATTCACTCTTATGACTGTTTTGCACATTTGTTTGACTGCAGATAATTATAATTTATTGGATCAAAATTTGACGCTAAATAAACTTAGAAGAATGAAGCGCTCATATTCCCACCAGAGATATATCGAAGTGATGGTAGTGGCTGACGCCAAAATGGCTAACTATCACAGAGACAATCTTCGCCAGTATGTGCTCACACTTATGGCAACTGTGAGTTAATGAGAAATTTGTTTTAAAACTTTTCTTTTATGGCAAACAATAATTCATTGGTAGTCAACACAACTCCAGACATAGCTCTCATTATCTCATTATAACGTTTGGCTAATTTGCCCAATTTTTTAGGTTGAGCTCATCTATAGGGACGCGAGTATTGGCAATGCTATTAACATAGCATTAGTCAAGTTAACGGTTATGGATGAGGAAGAGGTAAAAATTCATTATTTATTGCTTTCAATAATAAGTCTTATATTAAAACCAAACATTTATTTATACTTTGAAATGTTGAGAGCAGTTCACTCCCAATATGTGCTCAAAGTCTCATCTCTTATATCATAGCACTCAGTGAACAGAATACGGAAAAGAACTTTCAGCGCACAGAACAGTACCAAACAGTACAGATCAGTACACAAGAGCACAGCATAATACAGAACAGTATTATATTATACGAAATGAGTAGAGAAACCGATGCTTTTGTATATGAAATAAAGTCTTACTTTAAAAATAGTAAATCCCAAAGAATTTCCTCCTTTTCGTCAAATGGTTTTCAGTTTCAAGAATAGGGAATTCCTTTAGGTTTATATTCTGAGCAGAAAATCTAAATACAATCATCGCTTCCATCAAATCCATTAAATATTAATGCCTTCAATTAAATGCAGACTTACTATCAATACTATTGATATCTATTGAATGCAAATAAAAATATTAATGATTTCAAAGGAATTTCAACTGATTTCAAAACAACTAATAAAACAAATTAACATTTTTTCCAACAAAAAATCAAAAAATAAATAAATTCATTAAAAATTCCGTTAATATTATAAT
This sequence comes from Minunthozetes semirufus, assembly GCA_034699985.1. Lineage (NCBI taxonomy): Eukaryota > Metazoa > Arthropoda > Arachnida > Sarcoptiformes > Punctoribatidae > Minunthozetes > Minunthozetes semirufus. Next base: position 11,377 of record JAQIXD010001801.1, on the reverse strand, counting down.
ATATTCTGTGCTTTATGTTAATACCAGAGCAAAGATCTTATATATGCTTCGGCATCGAAAACTCTTCGACACTTCTGTCGATGGCAACACGCGCACAATCACGCAGATGATAGTCATCCACATCACCATGATACATCTATTTTGCTTACCAGAGAAGATCTTTGCCGAATGCCCAGCACTTGCGATACGTTAGGTTTAGCACAGTCGGGTCAAATTTGTGACGCTAGTGCTAGCTGTGCAGTCATAGAAGATAATGGTCTTAGTGCCGCCTTTACCATCGCTCACGAATTAGGACATGTGTGAGTTGTCTTTTATATTATACTATATTTTACTTTTGTTTCTCTTTTAAAATTCACTTCATTTGAAACATTAAAACATTTGTATTCAAATGCAAACGAGAAAAGCAAACAAAATAAAAACACTTCAATATTTGCTTATATTATTCACAACTCGTCATAAAAATTGTTTTTCATTAGTTTTTAGTTTTTTTTTGTTCGAAAAACTATTAACTCAGAGAAAGAGTTATTTAGTGTTTGATTTCAATTTTAATTAATTAACAATTCTTAGGTTAAGTATTCCTCACGACGACGACGACAAATGCATCAAATTCCGTGAAGAAGGACAGAGACATCACATTATGGCCCGAATGCTTGATTACACGAGTCATCCTTGGACTTGGTCTGCCTGTTCCCGACACTTTATAACTGAATTTCTTGAGTATGTCTCTAATGATTACAATTTATAGTAAAAAACATATAAATTATTTTGTTTGGAAACAAATGCAATAAAACTAATGAAACACTCATTCGTTTATTCCGTTATTAAATGGAGTGAAGGCAATGGTGACTGTTTGCTGGACAAACCTTCCCAGAACCTGTTGGAGGACTTATGGCGTTCTGATAAAAGATATTCTTCTGGAATGGAATTACGGCAACCGGGAGAACTGTTTGATATGGACATGCAGTGCCAACTTGTATTCGGCCCCCATTCCAGAATCTGTCCATATATGCCGGTTTGTAAGAGACTGTGGTGTACCACCAGCTCAGAGGGTGGTGGCTGTCGCACCCAACATATGCCTTGGGCTGACGGTACTCCCTGTGCACATAACATGTGGTGCCAAAGAGGAGAGTGTGTAACCATTCAAAAGATGGATTCTCGTCCAATTGACGGTCAATGGGGGCCATGGAGTCCATATAGTGATTGTTCGCGTACTTGTGGGGGAGGAATACAAAAGTCTTGCCGAGAATGCGATCAACCAAAGTATGGATCATTTACTTTATTTGAAATGTTTTTAAGAAGTCTAACAAAAAACCCATTGAATTGTAAATAGGCCTCAATTTGGGGGTAAATATTGCACCGGACATCGGATTCGTTACCGTTCCTGTAATACTCAAGAATGTTCGGCCACAGCTTCACATGATTTCCGTGAAGAGCAGTGCAGTGCATTCAATGGTCAGACATTTAACATAAATGGTTTGTCTTCGAACGTGAAGTGGACGCCTCACTACACCACCAGTAAGTCCTGATCTATACTTTAATTAAGCGTTACTAACAGTGCTAACGATTGTGTCATTTGTGGCATTTGTGGCATTGATTGAATGCAAAGCCTAATGTATCTCAACTTGTATTACATTAGAGGCTCGGTATTCATCAATCGTAGCATAAAATAGAAGAGAATAACAGAATAGTAGAGAATAGCAGAGAAAAGTAGAGACAAACTGTGCTTTATATGACGTGCTCTGAAAGCCATATCACTTTTATTACGAGTCAATTGAAATCGAAAAACGAAATCTTATTTTTATCTATCTCTCAGTCAGCGCAGACTTTTGCAAACTTTACTGCAATGTTGTGGGAACGGGTGCTTATTATTTATTGAAGCAAAAAGTGATTGATGGCACGCCCTGTGCACCCGATTCTTATGATGTTTGTGTAAATGGCAAATGTATGGTATGTATCGAATTACGAGACATTAATTTTATATTATATCTTAATATATAATATCTTATAATAACTTATAATTCAATTTCTAAACCATTCTATAATACATTAAATCTGTTGAATTGAATGATGTGCAGAGTGCTGGATGTGACCATATTTTAGGCAGTCAAGTAAAACCAGACAGTTGTGGTGTCTGTGGTGGAGACAACTCGACCTGTAAGATCATCTCTGGCCACTTGCGTCAAGTGAGATATGGATATAATCTTGTTGGTGCTGTGCCGGTCGGTGCCACAAATCTAGACATCAGACAATATGGTTCGTCGAGCACAGATGATAACTATTTGGCGCTCAGGGCTCACGACTCCAGTTATCTGCTCAATGGGTCGGTAATAACTTTTATGAATTGGTTTTTCTCTATTAAAATAATAGTATTGAATAAACACATAAATATTACAAACATTATTCCTAACGATAATACAGAGTATACTTTAATAGTAAACCATAGTATAGTTAGTATAGAATATCGCATAAACTACTGGCAAACCACCCGTTCATTAATGAATCGCCGCATTCCTCAAACGTTTCCCAAAATTTATTAAAATTTGTTGTCTTTGAAAATAAATAAATCTTTTAGTCTTTTCTCAAGTCTTTAGGAAAAGCAAACAAAACCGGAACTTATTTAAACATTCAGTCAATTCATTTAATTGAATAATATATTGGTCTCAGATCTCAATTAATTGGGGCTCACATCAGATCAGATCCGGTTTGGCATTTGAAACAAACAAATTCTCCTTCAGATCAGACTTTATTGCATTCAAATTAATTAAATTAATCTTAGATTTTATTTCTCTCAATATTTGCCTCAATATTTCACTTTTGTTTTTCTCTATCACTTAAACTCATAATTCAAAGCAAACATCAAAAGAGTTTAACAAAAATATTCTCAAAGTTTTTCTCAAATTCTTATTCTTTAAACAAAAAAAAATATGGCATTCATTGGGGAGACAATCAAATACTCAGTTTTAAGTCGTCTGTTATTTAACTAAGACTTTGTTAAGACTTCGCATTCATATGTAAATAGACTTTAAAGACATTACATTAAAAGCTTTCTTTTTATTTTTGGGATAAACTTTTGTTTTTATACAGAATTTCGGTTTTTCTCTGATTCTCTTGAGTTCAACAAAATTCCCATAAAATAAACACTAAATCTATACAATAATGAGTTAACATTTTTATCTGAAACAATCTGACAAAGCTTTTTGAATATCAATCAACTTTTGTTTTTGATGTCATTTTATGACATTTCACCATCTCTTCTAACATCTAATGGATGACATTCGCGATACTTCCGATTGTCAGATGTTTTCTCCCTCGATAGCACTTCCCTAACCTTTTGTATCGTAATTTTGACTACAATTTTAGTAAAATTTATTCAAATTTTAATAAAAATAAAAATAATTGACTTTTATTTGAAAAGTAAGTGATTTCAAGAAAGTCGGTGTAAATCCCAAAGAGTTATAAATGTTTAGAATATATTCTTCATTTTATTGACATATAATCACCAGAATATCGACTTTTTTTGTTGCAGGGATTTTGTTGTGAGTATGTTCCACAAGACTATGCAATACGGAGGCATTACCATAGAATACAGTGGATCTAATGATGCCATCGAAAGGATTAATACCAGTAAACCACTAACCCGTCAGCTATATATCGAAGTGAGAATAGGTTTAACAGAAGAAGTGCTTCAAAAGTCTAATTAACACTATTTTGTCACTCAATCTGAAGGTTTTAAGTGTTGGCAATTTGTCGTCTCCAGAAGTGAGCTATCATTACGCCATATCTCTGGAAAGCGACAAATATGAGTGGCGTCTCAATGATAAATGGACTGAATGTAGTCAAGTGTGTAATGGAGAACAAATGAGAGCACCCGTTTGTTATGTTGGCAACACCACCAAAGTTGTTGACGACGCTTATTGTGCCGCTGAGACAAAGCTTACACCGATAGCACAAGTATGTAATATGTACTGTCAACTCGTCTGGAAAATTGTGAAGCACTGGCAGTGCTCTTCTTCTTGTGGTGTCGGCACAAGTAAACGGCTAATTAGATGCAGACAAGAGCTTTACAACGGAGACCATCACGATCTGCACGACCACTACTGTTTGCACATCGGACCAAAGCCTGAAGAGTATATCGCCTGCAACGGCACCTGCAAAGGCATCAATTGGCAGTACTCTGACTGGAATGATGTGAGACTTAACTCTATTTGCATTCAAAGCTCATACTTTTGCTAAAGAGTTCGACACAACAAAACATAACAAAACAAGCTATAGATAGCCAGAAATTATCATTTCTATAGGACAATTGAAGTAAAAGATAAGGGGTATCATAGCATTTCTTTATATTGAATTTCCATTGTTGTAAACATTCTTAAAAATTTGAAGAACTAAAAAATAATTTCAACTTCGATATAAATAAAGAAACAGGTTAATAATAAACAACAAAAAAGTTCTTTATTATTAATGAAGTTTGGGGGGGGGGTGTCAAGCATCGGAAGATCTATATAGGGAAATTTTCAATTGTCCTTAAAGATAATCTCATTTATTCCACTCTTTTCTGTTATTTTGCACAAAAAAAGAAAGATTAAGATATTAGACATGAATTAAATGAAATGCAAAAAAAAAGCGTTTTCTCTAAAAATAATATTATTTTTGATTTTAAGAATTCAAACCATTTTCTCTATTTGTCTGACAATTGTGGATAAAAACCAGATTTCATTTTAGTTGTGATATTTGAGAAAAACTTATCTCTCTTTGAAATCGATATAAACTTTGATAAAACAATTTATTACTTTTTTTTATCGATTGTTTGTTTGCCCTCAAAGTGTTCGGTGTCTTGTGGTCAGGGATTCCAAATAAGGAGTGCTAAATGTGTTGATAAAGATAATAATGAAAGGCCTACAGAGGAATGCGATTTGGTCACACCTCGATTGACAAAACAGGGCTGTCAGGTGGATGAGTGTCCCCACTGGCAAACGGGACAGTGGAGTGCAGTTGAGTCAAACATTAAAACAAGATTTGCATTAATTAAAGCATTTATTGTTAATAAATCTTAATTTCAATGAAAATAGTGTTCAGAGGTGTGCGGTCTCGGAGAGAAGCATCGAAAAGTCTGGTGCAAACACTTGGATCAGATTATTGATGACGGATATTGCGATTCCAAAGTAAAGCCATATACTGGTGAGAAATGTCAAGTGAAGGTATGCTCTGGGAAGTGGCACATCGGGGAATGGTCTCCATGTGAGCACTGCTGGTCTACATCTCAACGAGTAGTTCGCTGTCGTTCACTGAATGGTGATGTCTTGTCTAATGACGAGTGCGATATCAAAGAAAAGCCGATTGAAAGCCGAGACTGTCATTACATGTCTTCGAATTGCAATAACAAGTATTTTGATATGAAATTAGAGTCCAATCGTTATCTTCAATGCATTGCTATTATGTTACAGTTCTGTGGACGCACTCCAATCGATAGCTGCTTCTGCAGCACAACCAAGAGGTCAATGGAGAACTGGAATGTGGTCTCAAGTATTGATTTTCATACTATACGTCTACTAAAAAGTGCAAATACCATAAGTGAAGATCACCTGAAATAATCAATACTTTAAATTAAGACATTTTCATACATTGGGCTGATGTTGATGTAAATCACTTCCAATCTCTTCCATATCATAAGAAGCGACAAAATTGGACCAAATGTTTTGAATCATACACTTGTGGCAGATAATGGCAAACATTTTGAGCCTTTAATGAGATTATGAGACAATTAAATGAAATTCTTTTTGATTTTAAACAGTTTTTGATAATTTTTTGAATTTTTCCAAAAAAGGAATTAATTTTTGTTTCAATAAATTAAGTGAATGTTTTGTGAGTGTTGTGAGGAGTTGTGAGGAGTCCTCAACTTAAGACTATTTGCACTTTCAGTAGACTTATAGTTTTGTATAACTAATTGTCTCACAAAAAGTCATTACAATATAAATCACGTAATAGTGTTCTGTGAGATGTGGGGTCGGCCTAAAGAAGCGTTATGTGGCCTGTCTTAATGATGACGCTTTTCTTCACGAAGACGAGTGTGATCTCACCTCTAAACCTGACTCTCAGCAGAAGTGTGAAGTCGTCTGTAAAGACCATAAGGACAATAAAGACAATTCGGGCCATGAATCACATCACTGGAGAGTTGGCTTATGGGGAGACTGTCCTATCAAATGTGGTGAAGGACTTCAAAGAAGGCTTATTCGTTGTTATCACCAAAAGGGACATATTGTCGAAGAAAAGCTTTGCGATATCAAGAAAAAGCCAGAAGAGACGAAAAAATGCACCAGACATAAATGCACTGGTGAATGGAGGACAGGCGACTGGACTCAGGTTTGTCACTATTTCGGAACAAATCAATAAAACTCAGAATTTTCTCATAAATTAATGTGAAAGTTGTGTTAAAAGAAGCCGTTCCCATATGAAATCCTCTATAATTGGTTTATCTTAATTGCTAATTCACATCCTTTATATTGATTATAGTGTTCCACTTCTTGTGGTAATGGAAAACAACGCCGAAAAGTACAGTGTTTTAGTCTTAAGGGCAAAAAATTACCAAAAGGTTATTGCGAACCAAAGTATAGACCACAGAAAAGAAGGAAATGTAATCTCAAACCCTGTATGTCATCCAACCCTTTAACTGTTAATTCAAAGTAAATTCTCTCAAAACAGTCTATGTTTACCACAAAATGATCTCTTCAACAATAATTGTAATATTATATTATTGTTAGATTGTGTTCAACCGATGCTCAGGTATTGTGGTCGGTGTATGCCTTCCAATGGTCTATATCTAGATATTTGGCGCTTTTGGTCTTTTTTTTATAATTCTTTAGAAAAAACTCAGTATTTGTTTAATTCGTATCAATAATTGAATAATTGTTGATATGAAGGATAAGTTTAAACTGTGTAATGCAATCATTGATTATTCCTGATACAATCATGATGTGAAATCTTATATCAAATTTGAAAGTTCTTAGCATTCAGTTATTCATATTTCAATGATTTCTTCGAAATATTATCTTACAATTTATTTTATTATTTTAATCATTTGAATATATTTGTGTTTTTAATACTAAATCTATAATATATTTGTTATTTATTCAGAATATAAAGAGTTTTGAAAATATATTCAATTTATTAAAATAATAATGTCTTTAGATATTCACCAAATAATAGAGATATTCATGTTTTTAATCCCTTTCAAAGTTTTGAATATTTGTTTAAAAATTTTTATTTTTAATCATAAATTAGAAGATTTCACTGAACTTGAAAAATAAGAGTAAATTATTAACTTTCACTATTGTTAACTTGAAAGGAAAGGAATGCCTGATAATTGTTTTACTTACTTTTGTAATAACAAAATGTTAAGAACTTTGAAAAATTGATGACAAAATCAGTTATTGATTGCAATACACGCTTTAAACTTAGAATCCGTACATTATTTTTAACTCAATATAAATATAATTAATTATTAATTATCATAAACTCAACGAAACAATGAATTGAAGATCAATTGCAGATCACTTTCACTGCCATTAAATACAAATTTTATAAGTTTTTAAAAGTATTGCAAATACAGTACAAAAAGTAAAAGATATTGAGTTTAAAATAAAGTGAATCTCAATCTTAAACATATTAATTGACACATAATGTGAGACAAAATTTTTTTTATAATTTATAATTGCATTCAATTTTAATTGCGATCACTTTTATTAAGACATTTTTCATTAATCAAACATTTAATCGATTATTAAAATAATTGAGTTTTCGTTTTATTATTCGTTTTTATTGTAAAAAGAATTTTATTGAAAAGAAAAGTCATTTAAATAACTTTTTATAAAAAACTGAGTGTTTTTGAGAGTAAAATGAACTGTTTGTATGAAAATTAATGGAAATTCAAGACATTATGTTATGATTGAAAACTTTTTGATTAGAAAATGATTACAATCTCTTCAGAAGATATGATAATTGTTTGCAAAAGACTTGTATTTCAACTACTCATCCGTCAAAGAGATTCGAGATTTTAGTCATTTGTAATCAAATTCTTGATAAGTTTGGGCTCTAAGCCGGGGGCGAATCAATGGTAAGGTTCTCCCGGCGCTGACGTATATTATTGAATAGTAGTGCGCCTGAAGTGAAGAACGGATCCAAAAATGCGCGAACGATTCCACTCCAGATCTGTTGAAGAATTTCAATGAAATTCAATGTTTTATATCAAATAAATGCAAATAACAGTCAAAACATGTTTTGGGTGTAAACCAGTTGTTTGGATAAATGACAGACAGACAGACAGACAGTGGGGACAGCACTTACTCTATGGGCATAATGGAGAACGATGTCAAAGATTTTCAGCAATGGAGTGATCAGCCAAATGGTGGTCAAATTGATGAACGCGAAAATCAACGCCCAGATCAGAGCCAATGGAATGGCAATTATGGCAGCAATTATACGATAGAACCAGAATCGGGTGGCGTTGAACAGCAGGTAAGTCAGGCGCCACACAAACTCAAAGCCTTTTCATAAAAGACAATACAATACAAAGTTTTTTATATAAATTAAAATAATTCTTCAAAAACAACAACTAATTAATCGATGATAACAATAGGCATACCGTGAGTGGGATCCGGTTCTCCGATCACGTCTTCAAAGAGAATCTAAAATAAGATAAAAGTTTTAATTTGAAAAACATGTATAAAGTAGTGTTAATGTTATCTATGTAACTAACATTGACATGGTCGTTCACTCGCTTCTCATCCCGATCCAACACATTCAAGCCAACAGTGAAGTTCTGAGCGCACCCTGCCACATCGATCGATCTCTTAGTCGGCTCCTTCTTCACCTTCTCCTTCTTTTCCTTCTTCTTCTTATCTGTTTTTGTTTGAAAGAAAAAAACCAAAAGTTTAAGAATTGTTTTTAAATCAAATCAAATAAAGGATTAAATTCAAAATCCATGCGAAGTTTGGTTAGAGTTTTGAAACCTTTCTTGTCCTTAGACTCGTTGTTCTCTTTCTTTTCATCGGTGTTGTCGTTTTTGGTCTCCATCTCGATCTTTTCGGGGACGTCCTTCTCCTGCTCTTCTAACAGAGGTACAGATGATTCATTTAGATTTGTTTTAGAGCCTGCCTTACTTCCACTCTTGGTCTCCGACATTATTCAACTTCTGATATGATTCACTTATTTGCACAAAAGTTTTGTTAAACTTATTTATTATGTTCAGCACCTGTAGTACAGTATCCAAACACACCTGTAGTGCAAAGAGAATCGATTCTATTATTAATAAACTATCATTAGTTCAAAAACATGATTAGAGGCTCTCCTCTGCAAAGACGAAACAGACAGCACACCATAAAAAATACTCGATTTCCAGTCAGTTAGAGTCACGATATTATTTTAATATTAATCGAGTGCTTAGTTTGCGTTAAAAACAATATTAGAAATTGTTTTTCGCCCGCATTTATACCAATTTAATACGATTTGATAGCATTGAAAGCAATTAAATACTATAAAGTATTTACAATAAAAATATAATCAAAATATTCTCTTATTTGTCTGTAATTCAAAACCGCTTTTCTTCGTTATAACAAATTCCTTATTCAAAAGTATTTTGAGCACAAAATATGTTTAAACAACTTTTGGGATAAATATTTATGAAATGCATTACAGAATAATAACTTTCTATTCTTTTGATGCAAACAATACTTAATTGGAGAACAATAACCTCGACATAAGAGTAAACCAATTTTGGCATATATTCATCCAATTATTATCCCTATAATTATCGAAATATAGGCAAATGACTCGAATGATTCATTTATTGATTTAAATGAAATAAATGTTTGAACCAATTTTGGCATTTCGTCTGTCTGTCCCTTAATTGATCTCTAGTAGAGACTATCCTGTTATTAGACTGAGAGGCAATTTAATAGTTTCAGGTCATTAATTACAGGAAATACATGACATTATCTGAATTTTAATTGTGTTTTGTGAGACGATATCAGACAAATAGTGTTGTTGTCATTGCTTTTAATAATACGAAGAAAGTGTCAAACATTTGCTATACATTCAAACATAAGATTAATAATTGAGTTATTCTTATCTCTCTTTGAATTTCTGTACTTTTCCTATAAATTCAACAGAAAAGCAATGTGTGAACAGTCGGTGCACTAACGGATACTAGATTTGCTCAAAACATTAGATCAAAAGGCTATTCACAGCATAGAATATCCGTTGAAATCCTATTGGTATACAAATGATTAGTGAATGCAAAAACCATATGATGTGCGAAAAGTTTTGTTCATTTTTGTTGCATTTGTGGACCCATTGATTGAATATATGGAAAGAAAAACGGATTTCATGCGAAAAATAGACTGACATTCGATAAACAAAAAGATGAAATATGTTAGAAATGGATTTTGCAGTCATATGAGAGCATCCATATACAGGACTACCATTCAAATGTGGTAAACAAGAGGAACAGGGATTACAGAACAGTGCCGTAATGGGTCTAATAGTGAATTTTAAATGTCAGATATGTTATGATAATGTCTTGAATACTGTCCAGAATAAGTGGCGAATCTATAATTCATGCGAATAGAGATGAGAAGGAGAGTAAACATGTATTCCATCGACTATTAGCTCTAAATTCTTGTAAACAGTATTTTCTAAAAATCTTTTAGCAGTTCTGCAGTTCTTTTACAAAGGAATGCGATCACAGCCTAACAAACAACACGACATAGCGTTAGGATATTTGTAGAGCCTTCCGAAGCGCATCACCCCTACCGAGCAGCCCATACCCCTGACTCATCTGAAGCTGAACCAGAGCTGTGAAGTGCTGTCCCCTTCGTCAACATTGAAATAAATTGAGCAAAATTGCAACTGAAAGCACTCTCATACAAGTCAAGGCCGGTTAGCCGTTCCACAGCTTTTAAACTTTTGATTATTGTTTCAAAGCTCTGGACATTCAAATGTAAGAGCAGTGAGAACTCAACCCTCAAAAACACCACAAACTGATTAGCTATTAGTGGCTATATTTGTCTCATATTTGCAAATAAGTGGCAAAACTCTTCTAAATAAACATATTATCGATATCTTTGAATTCAAATCTCAAATTTTATCGCAAAAATCAAATTCTTGGGCTAAACTTGAAGGCTATTAAAGCCTCCAAAATAATGGAATTCTCTCTTTAATTATACCCATTATTATAGTAAAGGATAAATGTTTGACAGCAAAGGAGAACTGCCTATAAAATAATGACTGATATTTCAAAATTTAATAACTCTACCAATTAATTCTTGGAAATCACATCTCTCTCTCTCTCTCTCTCTCTCTCTCTCTCTCTCTCTCTCTCTCT
>JAQIXD010001800.1:0-13028 GCA_034699985.1 Minunthozetes semirufus | reverse complement strand
AGAGAGAGAGAGAGAGAGAGAGAGAGAGAGAGAGAACATTAATATTACATAAAATATATTTGATATAATATTATGTAAACATAAAAGAAATATTTGTAAAGTTTCCAAATCGCGAAATATTATACGGTTTGCATCAAATAAATGGCGAGTTATAACACTTTCCGATTCGTGAGCTATCGGTTTACACTTTTATTATGTTTAATCGTTTGCTCGCATTTGAAGCGCCGGAAGATTACTTTGAATTTTATGAATCTATAAGTTATCTATAATTCTATAAACGATGCGTTTCTCCTAAAACTCTTACAATAATTCCTATAATACAGAAAACAGTTGTAAACCAAAGAGTATATAAAAGATATAAACAAAACTTAAGAATCTTATGATAACATATTCTATCTTTTATATTACTCCTATATTTAATTGAAAGCTGTTAATTCAACTTTAAATTCTAAAATATAATTATGAATTGCTCATCAACATCTTTTACTAAAAAAAACCTTAATCATAATTTAAGCTATTGACAGTTTCAATTTGAAACATAAATGATCTTGTCGAAAATCTCTATGAAAGATAATATTAAAGCTATATTTTTTGCTTAATGTATCTCATTTTGAAAGATAACTTTCCGACACTTTACGAAAAATTAGAGAATTTAGACTTATATTTGGCTTAAATGGTTATTGAAAATTTTTGAGTACTTGGTTCCAGAGCAAAGTCTTGATCATCTAAAAGGAATGCCACAAATTGTCGAAAGAAATCAAACCAATGAACGCATTTGAATGACTTGTTATGATTGCAAATACGAATCACAAAACTTTGTTTACAATCAAGTTTTTAAACAAATATATTAAAACCACCCATTTATGCATAAATGAGTTCATAATTAATACATTATATCTCAATAATCATGTCATCTGACAGATGAACCGAAGAAACCAATATTGAACATTATTTTGGAAATACTTGTGATTGACACAAACCTACAGATGGGTTATAATTCTTAATGAAAACAAAAGCCACTCAACATTACTATTGTTATAATTTTGGATAAAATAATTATTTTATTCTTTAGTTTTGATTCCATCACATTATTTGCCAAAAAATGGAACAAATAGAAGAAAAATCGGATATAAAGCCACAAATTACTGAAGACTTTATTTCGGCAGAGAGTGAGTAAAATATTATATTTGTTTTGTTTAAAAGAAAGAGAACTTAATTTTGATTGAAATAAATTAACTGAAAGATTAGTTCCCTTTTTATTCATTTTTTTATTCTGAAGCAAATTCTGAAAAAATCCTTTGAAAAAAAAACAAATTTCTCCAAACTCTAAAGATTTTTCATGTGAAATACTATTTTAACTAGTTGATTGTCTACCATATTAGCGAAATTCTAGATTCTAGAATCTTGATTACTTCGTTGCGCCATTTACAGGATTAGCTCTTCTTAATCTTATAAATGAAGACAAAACGCATTAAACAATAGCTAAAGAATTACTAATTTTTAAAATAAAATAATTTAAAAATATTAATAGAAAAAAAAGACGAATAAATAAAATAATTACAATTTTTTTAATCATCCAAAACAGAGATTCAGAATATTTACAAATAATTGTAAAATTAAAGTCATATTAAATATGCGATAACTCTTCACATCTCTTATTGTTTTTTGAAAATTAGTAAACTTTTTCAACTTTAATGACTAATATTATTGAAGTATTTTATCAATTATTAAACTCAAACATATTCTGTAAATAAATAATTATGAAAAATATTTAACAAATATATGGAAATATTTATAATACAATTTCATTGAAATAATTATTCATTGATAGAAGAATTGGATGTTTATAATCATTCACAGCTAATGAACTCAAATCAAATGAAAAACAGCATTAAAATTGAAAATAACATTAAAATAGAAAATAGTTGTGAAAAAGTGGAAACTAAAGTAACAGTTGAGGACAAACCCATTGATCAGAACCCAAATGATCCGAAAGCAAAGCCTCAATACTCTTATGTGGCTTTAATAACGATGGCTATCAAAGATTCGACCGACAAAAAGCTTCCGTTGGCAGGAATTTATGAATACATATACAAGAAGTTTCCCTACTTTAAAAAGGGAGACAAGGGTTGGCAGAATAGCATCCGACACAATCTTAGTCTTAACGAATGCTTTATGAAGATTCCTCGCGAGATCTCCACCACTAATGAACGAAAAGGCAATTATTGGGCACTTCATCCAAACTATGAGGATATGTTCGTCGATGGAAACTACAAAAGAAGAAAAAAGATCAAACGAAACAGGTAACACATTCTTAAGAGAAACACCAAATATCATGGATATTATGAATACAATAGATTTCAATTTCGATTCAATTATTTCTTTTATTTTAAGTTTTAAGTTATAATTGTTTGACAGAACGTCTCCCTATGAGTCAACGAAAACGTTTCTCAATTCGTCTTCGAATATGAATTCTTATTCGAGGCATCGCTTCTATGAAATAAGTGCTTCTAATCCAATGATTGCGCCCAATATATCACCGTTTCAGAGCGATCCGTCTAAATATTATTTCAATAACTATACGTCTTGTAATGTATCAAATGGCAACGAATTTCCACACTGGACATTTTCTAATATTCAGTCCCAATACGGGTATGTTTCTTTTTTAATTTTAGATCATCCAAAATAATATTGAACCAAATTTTTATAATATGTAAAAATAAGTCAAATAAACCATTGTTTTATCGGAAGATAAATTTATTAATGCAATGATAATGAAATACAATGCTCTTCATAATAAACTTGTTACTCAAATTAGATGAAACCTATTTGACACCGGATTTTAATAGAAAGCAATCATTTAATATACTTTTCCTTTTTTGATGATTAGTTTTGTGTAAATATTTATTCTTTTAATTTAAGAAATATTTTGATTATATTTAGGAATAAATCCATTCTTTTTAGAATAACTGATAATTGTTTCGTTGATTAAAAGAATGGACAAAACTATTACTTTAATTATTAATATAATCAAACATTTCAGTTGCAATAATGGTGGAGCCGTTCCTGCGTATCACCAGCAAAACCCAAGTTTTAGTTCAATGAATGCAATATCAGTTCCAACTACCACTTCATTTGATACGCGAAGAACTGCTGAAATGTTTGCCACTTCTTCAAGTGGTCAACAATTACCTCCAATTTTGGAAACAAATAATGTTATTCCTCAGCAATTAAGATATCAATCGTATTGACATCAAAAATGAGCTCAAAGTACTTATTATTGGAGTTTTTTTTGAATCCAAGCAATTATTGTTAACATTCTTATAGTATTCAATGATTTAAGTCTTCCTTTGATTTAAATTTAAATCAAAATTATTTTTGAATTATAAAAAACTTTTAATAATTTTATTAATAATTAAATAAATTGAATATAATTTTACATAAATTAAAGAATGAAATCAAATAATAAATGATTTATCGATTAATCAAAAGTAAGCGAAATTTGATCACTTATTCTAGTCTTCATTAAGAAGATCCTCATCGATGTTAATCCCCTAATAAGTGAAATAATATGATTAGAAAAACGATTTAATTGATAGCACTGAGAGAACTGACCGAAACATCTATATTGTCGTCGTCATCATCGATATCGAGGTCTAAATTATCGTCATTATCGAGATCTTCATTTAGATCTTCTAATGAATTATCTTTTGCTTCATTTTTGGAATTCGATTCCCTTTCCTTTGGCAGTGAAGTGAGTGCCTCTTCGAAGAGTGCGCTCTCTTTACTTTCATTTGAAGGACTTCTGAGAGGGTTATACTCAACGCCATTGGCTTCGGCTTTCATTTCTTCGATGGGATTCCTTTCGTGATTATACGAAACATTCAGGAAATTAACCGCTTTTTCGAAACGAATTTTGTTTCGCTTTTCACTCAAATAATTTTCAGCTTTTAGTGAGTCATCGAAATTAGGGAACAGATTCTCATACTCTGAGGGATCAGCTAAAGCCTGAGCAGACTTTTCACTTTTGGTCTTAGAGGTGACGTTTTCTTTCCAGAGTTGAATCACTCGCGAGACATGACTCGGAAGATAAGTTCGGGCAAAGAATGCGGCCTCAGGTAAACGATTTGTTTCAATCAATACATTCAAAGCTTTTTCGGTATTTCCTAAAATAAATTGAGATAAAAACGAGACGTTGTGTATAGACTTCTGTTCGGCCGAATCTGCCAAACGCTCGACCATTGACACGTTGCCCGAAGATGTGGCCAAAAGTAACAAACCGGGGAAGTCTTGGGCGTTATGGAGACACTGTTGAGCCAAATCAAACTGACCCAAACTAGTGGCCAATTCTGCCAATTGTTTCCATTTGAGTTCATTCTGTGCCTCTAATGCCAATTGAAACGCAATTTTAGTGTCACTTAATTGAACCGCTAAATCAAATCTGTGCTCTGGATCTGTAGAGACGGCTAATGCCTGGGCTTTGAAACCCTGTTTTTCAAGAAAATGTGCGACTCGTGTCCTCTGCTCCTTAGGAATTGATGGCAGTATTTGGTCGGCGGCCTCAAAGTCAGTCCTCATGACTGCCGTCTGATATTCCAAAACAGATAATAATAAAGAATACGAAACGATATTTAACTCTTTGTCCCCCAAATAGAGCCGATTTTCGCGCGGAATATAACCCAATAAATACATTGTTCTGAAATCAATTAAATTATTGTTAAACAAAACTTCATTTAAATCGAAGACATACCGATCCAAGTGAGAGATGGTAACGATCTCTCCACCGACAAAGTAATTGAGTCGATTAACACCATTTGTATATATAAAACAGTCGCCAATCCATAGACCCGTTTTAACCGATTCCTGTAATTCTGCGATTACATCAAACGCGTCTTCAATACCATCTTCAGTGATGGCATCACTTCCTCTTTCTTTAGTTTTCGAGACATTTTCCGAATTGTATTTCAAGATATAAAATGAGTCTTCAGTTGCGATACAGACTAAGTCTCCGCTTTCAGACCAGAAGACGCTCTTCGGCTCGATTTCAATCCTACGAATCAATTCGAGTGACTCCCAGTCATAAAAGGCGAGTCCAGCCGTGGATCTGACGCCTAACATATGGCCGCCATATATGCTTTCGGCGCCGAATTCCGGTTTAAAGGATTGCTTTTCCTTAAAGTTTTTGAATATTTTGATATTCGTTGCGTTCTCTCGAACCGCATATTCCGATGAATCTAAAGCCCAAACAAACTCTTGCGCCGAACCAAAGCTTTTGTTGCGAAGAGTAAGTGCTGTATATATGATGTACTCTCCGTCACCACAAACGACAACAAAACGTCCGTTTGAATTATGAGAAATGGTTTGCGGGTATATCTCACAACTGCCCATATCTTTAACAGTGAGGGGTAAAACATTGCCATCTTTGAGCTCATCCGCATCGCCCAGTGCTCTGATATTTGCCTGTTGTAGCTCTGAATGTTTAGCCCAAACAATTTTACCGCTACTATCCATAGACATCGCGGGTTCTTCGCGACCCAACTTAATGATAATACTTCCCTCATCATAACCGATGGCCACAGCATTAGAGCCCTTTAGACAAGATATGGTCCAAACTCTTTCCAATCCATAATTCAGAGTACTTTCGAGTCTATAAGTATTCAAATGCCAGATCCTCATTGTTCCGTCTTCAGAACCGGTCATTATAATAGGCAGCTCCGGGTGATAACAAACAGAGGTAACATTCTGTGCGTGACCATCAAGTGTCTGCACACATGTCTTTGTCTGGTAGTCCCATATTTTGACTAATCGGTCGTCGGCTCCAGAAATCAGATATGGTTTGTCACCGGAATGACAATAATCAACACAATTGACGCCCTTTTCATGTCCTTCGAGAGTGAAATTAGGAGAACTGGAACCCATTTGCCACACTTTTACGGTTCGATCCAAGGAAGCGCTCGCGAATGTGTTGTTGTCCTTTGGATTGATTACTATTTGCATCACATAATGTGTGTGTCCCTCAAACACTTGAGTGTGAGCCCAGTTCTTATCCCAATTCCATAACTTGATTAACATATCGTCACTCGAAGTTAGGATATATGGTTGTGTCGGATGAACAACAATAGAACGGATGTAATCGGAATGGGCTTCAAATGAGTGAACTCTTTCTAAAGTGTTGTAATTGAAGACTCTTATAGTCATATCATCAGAACCGGTGATTATCCAATTCTTTCGAGAGACAAACTTAGCGGCTCTGACGGGAACGTCACAAACTTCAAACGACTTCACCAACTGCTGTGACTCGTGGTTCCAGACGTGGACGTGCCCTGAATACAGACTGGACAGCATCCACGGCTCCATCGGATGCAAATCCACACATTTCACTCGGTCTGAACGCGATAACAGCTTTCGTCGAACATCCAGTTTCAAAGGCTGTCCACAAAAAATTGGAGTTTAGAACAATAAAGTGGAAACAATTACTAATTTCTTACCATTATTTTTACGGATTGATTCAACTAATTATAAATTACAAGAAATGAATCATTGAATCGATTGCTAGAAAAACATAACACAACTGACGTGTCCTCAACACTGAGAGTTTGATAGAGGGCTCTGACGGTGACTATGAATATGTTTGTGAATGTGTTTGTTTGGGTACTGTTTGGGTACTTTACCACTAGATTACCATTTGGTGTCCGCACGTGTTCTCTGTTTTCATTTGTTTTACTTTCATTTTATTAATTGTTTTTTCATTTAATTTATAAATCGTTTTATATTTAAAAATTAATTTATTATAAAATCAAAGTATTATTGAATTATTGTAAACGAATGGCGCAAACAAATAGGCGTTCAGTCAATAAAAATGCAAATAAACCGAAGAAAAGATTTATTAAAATATTTTATAATTTTTTGCATTTTTTTCGAAATAAATGTTTAACTTTAGATATTATTTTTGAACCAAAGCTGTCCTCTCTTGTGATGATTGCTTTGTTTGTCTTTGAAGTGATTCTCAATATATTTATCATAAATCGAGTTAAATGTGAGTATATTTTGTTAATTTCTTGTTAATAGACTGATCTCTGATTAAACTGATAAATGCTGTTCACATTCTGACCACTGAATGATAGTTTATAATATATGAGACCACTGTTTAACCATTTTATTATTCAAAAGTAAAAGAAATGAATTAATTTATTACTAATTGTTAGACACAGAAATAGATTGGTCCACATATATGGAACAGGTCCAGGCCTTTCTCAATGGTACTCTAAATTATGAGCAAATATCTGGATCTACCGGTCCTATTGTATACCCGGCGGGACATCTATATGTTTACACTCTGTTATATTATATGACAAACAGTGGACAGAATATACTGAGGGCTCAATACATGTTTTGTTTGATTTATTTGATTACATTAATCGCTGTCTTCAGAATATATAACAAAATTGAGACAAAAGTGAGTAAAACTATACATTTATTAGTTATTAAATACAAAATAATATAATTGACTTCATTTTTGATGACTCTGTCTATGATTAAACAAATTGTTTTATTGCTGTTCACATTCTGACCACTTTTGATGATTTATTCTTTTATGAGACGAGTCTTCAAATAGTTGTCAAAACATTTTCAAAATAAATCAACTTTAATGACATTTTTGAATATATTTAACTAAATATATTCATTATTCTGAGCGAAGGCATTAGCTTTTGATGTATTTTGTGATTAATTCTCATTAATTGTTAAATGAGGACAAGAATGACATGAATCACGTGTTTTGTTTAGTTTAGTCTATAAATGAATGTTAACTCAAAAGGGTTTCTATTATATTATATTAAATATATTTCTAATAAACATTTGTTTTATTTGATTGCTTGTGTCCTCCCGGGGCTCAGTTGCCTCCCTATGCATTAGTGTTCATGTGTTGCACATCCTATCGAATTCATTCCATATATGTTCTGCGATTGTTTAACGACACGATAGCGATGGCTTTGCTGTACATTGCGGTCAACTTATTCATCGATCGCAAGTGGACTGTCGGCTCAATATTCTATAGGTTAACACATATTCTCTAATAATGACACCAATTATTGTGAACTCATTTCAGAAAAACTTTAATTTTTTTTATTAAAATATTAACAGTTTATCGGTTTCTCTCAAAATGAATGTCCTGCTGTTCGCACCGGCAGTTCTTCTTATTTTATTGGAGACTAACAAAAGATTTGATGTCATTAAAAATCTTATAGTCTGTGCTTTAGTTCAGGTATTTATTATTCAAACCTTCAATTAATTTTGAATGAATTGCTTATCTGTTATTTGGATTTAACTTAAATTGTATTATATTTGAGTTTAATTAATAAGTATTTTAGTTGTTATTAGGTCTACCATTTTTAGCGACTCATCCCAAACAATATATATTGCGATCGTTTAACATCGGACGTGTGTTTTTGCACAAATGGACGGTCAACTATCGGTTTCTACCAAATGATGTGTTTGTTAGTCACTACTTCCACATAATTCTATTAGTATTGCATTTGATTACAATTTTGTTATTCTTTAAGAAAAGGTTTGTTTTGTTAAACAAATTGAATGAAAACTATATTTAATTATTTGTAATGGATTTGAACAACAGGTGGTTTAACTACAATAAGTGGTTCCCTGCCATCAGATCTACCTCTTTAAGCCTCATATCCAACGATCGTATCTTTTCATATGATATCACATTTAAAATGAATTCATTTTTTTGGTTAATAGCCTTTCCTTAACTCTAATATAGAAATTGCATTAACTCTTTTCACAGCAAATCTGATAGGAATTGCTTTTTCGCGTTCACTTCATTACCAGTTCTATGTCTGGTATTTTCATTCTCTGCCTTTTCTTCTGTGGAGTACAACATATGCTCCAAAAACTAAGTGAGTCTTCTATTGTAAAACATATTATGATTTTCGGATAATAGTCTTACAAAGACTAACCGCTAATGTCTTCCATTACTTATTGTCGAGCATTGCTTTATAAGATGTTCTCATTATAGGCTGTGCGTTATGGGAATCATTGAATTGTCGTGGAATACCTATCCGAGCACTAAACTGAGTAGTGGTCTCTTACATGCCGTTCATCTGATTATTTTAATTGGTTTATGGAATAACAGATCCAATACTGACTCGCAGTCAATAAAAACATCGAAGACTTCGTAAAAATGGATTTATAGTCGTTTTTAATATAACTTATTATACAATAAATTTGTTTAAACTATTTATTTGACATTTTTTTTGTTAATATTTTCTCTCATTTATATAATGTTTGCTTCAATTGAAACAAATTCGCAATAAATTTAGAAATCTCTTAATTTCAGAGTCAATCGAAACAATTATTGTTGTCTTATGTATTGAAAGAGACTTCAATTCATAACAAAATTAATTCACAAAACAATTAATATATAAACGAAATGAGAGATTAGTTTTGTTTGCTTTCGTTTCAAACAAATCTCTTCTCAAAGAAATAAAATACAAAAAATGCTAATAAACTGATGGAAAGAATGGAAGAGATATCCATTTAATTAAAATAAAAGCCATTTATCGGAAACACTTTGATATGAATTTATTGCGGATGTAATCGAAATGAGGGAAAACTGAATCCACTCCAAACTCTAAACATCTTATTCTATAATTCGTGACCAAACAAATCAGTAAATAATATGATATTTAGAATATGAGTTCCGATTTCAATGCAATTCCTGACAATTGCACACAGTATTCAAATTCAAAAACTCTGCACATTTAAAAAAATATCCTACATATTAATACAGTATTCAAATCATTATTAATAACTCAATTAAAATAAAACTATTCCTAATTTATGAGCAGATTTTCAATTAATTGGGGAATCCTTCTGTCCTTTGAATTATTTATTGGAAACAAAAATAGTGAAAAATAGTCTTAATTTTATTTAATTAAATAATATTATGATAGATGTGAGAGAAGACATTCCTATTATAGAAATAGGTTTCAAAATGATGTTAATTGTTTTTTCTAATTAAAAGACAAATAAGCATTGAAAGGGAATAATTGCAAACAAATTTATTGCATTACCGGTTATCTAATAAACTCATACCCACTATGGGTGTCATCACAAGTATCTGTAATAATATTCTATTAGTCTATTAGTGTCACTCAAGTGTTCAACAGAATACAGGGCGTCCCTCAAATTATTATCCAAGATATACTTATTTATTACTGATTTAAACCCTTTTATTTTTTTTATTTTTTTGTCTTTTCTTGAGATTTTAAGAGCACTTCCTTTAAAATAAAAATCTTTTCTTTAAAAAAAATTCGATTAAAAAGTTTTAATAATAAGTAAAAATCATATGAAACACTTTATACATTGTCGATGACTACATACAAAAAAAGCTAATTTGACATCTCTTATCAGAGCGACCATTCCTATGTTCCATTTGTTTCCGGGCCAGCTATTCAAGAATATTTCTATTATAATATTTATCCAATATACCTCTTTTGTAGGGTTAACCAAGGTTGATCATTTTATTAAAAACTTTAGGTAAGAATAATTAGCACATTTACATATATTTAAATTTATATTCAAATTTATATATAAATATCAATTCGTGAAAATCTAATTTTTTCCTGAATCTTCTTTTTAAAAAGTTATCGAAAATGATTTTTCCAATTTTGGTCTACTTTTAGATAACAATTTATTTAACACTAAAACAGAATAATATAAAAAGATTTGTTTGAATTTTTCTCAAAAGAAACTCACAATTAGTCGTTAATGAGATTTCATTTTTGATAATTTAATAAAAGCATAAAAAGAGATAAAAATAAAGTTTAAATTTTAAAATAAATTCAAAGAATTGATGAAATATTTTGAATATTCAAATGATGAGAATTTGCGCCGACGTTAGGACAGTTAACTTTGAACTTATATTCTGTTTCGCGAAAACTTAGATTGGATTAAATGCGTCATTGTGTTGAACCGACCAACCATTGAAGGCCCAGATCAGCCCCATATCAGCCCCACTCCATATGTGCAGAGTATATAAGAATTGAATCGACAATCAATTTCTTCACAATGTATTCAGTTTTTCAATATAATTGAGTGCTGACTCTACTCGATATTTAAGGTAAACTATCTCCAGGTCAGTTCATCTTACTAAATTTTATAAAGAATAGTATAAAAATGATTTTTAATTACTTAATAATTAAATAATTTAAATAATATTAAAACTTTTTTCGTTATTTAAATTCTCTAAAAATTATGATTTAGTTTTGAGATAAACATTTTGAATAAATATTTTTTTTTTAAAAAGTCTCTGATTTCATGATTTGAGGAAATTTTTAATCGATTTGTTTATTTAATTAAATAATTAATTGCTTCAAAAAACCCATTATTGTTCATAGAATTTTGTTCTGTATTAGACTCTATTAGAGACTCAAAGCTTTTCAATAATAAAAATAATTTGTTTTTCAAAATCTTGTTTTTTTGAGTCATCGATAAAAATTGTTAATTTTCCAATATTATCTAATTGAACAAGGTTAAAATTTAGACAATTTAAATTATATTGATTTGAAACTTTAATAACCAAAGGGTTAACTTGGTATATAAATTTAATTGTAAGTTATGAAATATTGCTGGCAGTCATTCAGTATTTGATTACCTTGCTAAAAAATTAAACTCATGAAATGAGGCTTTTCAGCCGATTTAATCAGATTTGATTTTATTGACTTTAATTTGAAATTTCTTATCAATAAAATCAGGGATTTCGAGGTTAGGATAAGTTTTTCATTCTTAGGGGTTGTCCAAACAGAATAATTTCAGCCATTTTGTCCTAAATTAAGGATACTACCAAAGCCTAAACCCTTAGACTCAGTTTAAATTGACTTAAATTTAGTCTAAAATCCATTAAATTAATAAAATCTCCTTAAATAACAGATTTCCTCCCCCCCATTGCTAGATACTTATTGAGGGCTCCACATTTATGCCTATTTTTACCAAAACCTTTCGGAATAACAGAGGGTTTCACAACTTTTGGATCTAATAATTTTTAATGCCAGGTTACTGGCATATATAGCAGAGTCATGTTTGTTTGTCCCCCACCCCCACCAATTTTTTGATATTAATAATAAAGAGCTTTTTTCTTTATTATCAAGTAGTTCTTTATTAATATCGAAAAAGATTTAATTCCATTGTTGAAATAATTTTTAATTTTCAAACATGGTAGTTATAACCTGGCATTCATTGAAATGTAATTTCAATTTTGTTTTTGCTTATCATTTGCTTAACCCCTTAACTATCTCTCACTTTTAGCTACCTATTGATTATTTAAAGAAGGGGTTATGGTCAAGAAATTAAGAGAGAATGAACAGGAAGAGTCACACGAAGAGCTAGACAAAAAGGATGGCAAAATAAATATTTAAAAAATTGGCCACTGTATTTTTGAAAAAATTTACCCCTTTTGAGAATTTATTTTTGATGAAAGGTGTAATTCGGGACTAATCACCGAAACTAAAGTTTTTGTGAATATTTCGAAATTTAGCTAATTTTCAGGTAAAAGGCAGCGGCAATCTGGAAAGCTACTTTCTTAATTACTGAGGGGCTTTTATGTTTTTTTTCCAAAGAAAGAATCTTACAGGCTGAAAAATACAGAGAGAATTTAAATGTCCTATAGAATGTCTCAAAAAAGGGTTACTAGAGAAATGATCTATAAGAATCAAAACTAGCGCGAGTAAGACTTTTCATTCAATTCGCCGATAAACTAGTGTTTGAAAATTAAAGATATTACAAATTTGCAGTCAATTGAAATCGAATTCAATATCAAAGAAAAAAACAAAACTTTTCAAACCCTAGTTTATCGGCTAAATCAATGAAAAGTCTAACACGCGCTAGTTTTGATTCTTATAGATCATTTCTCTAGTAACCCTTTTTTGAGACATTCTATAGTTTATATTTCGGGACATATATGGATAGATAAAAAGTACTCAGCATTTAAGCCAAATCTCCCCACAAATTTCGTT
>JAQIXD010001799.1:0-13030 GCA_034699985.1 Minunthozetes semirufus | reverse complement strand
TAATAATAATAATAATAATAATAATAATAATAATAATAATAAATGATTAAAATATATAAATATTATTGAATATAAGATTTGGATAATTTCTTGTAAGGGGTCTTATAAATAATGGTTTGTGCGAAGATCACCAAATCTATGGATACTTGTAAGAGACCGCAAATCCAGAACTGGAGGGGAGCGCTCCGAACCAAAAAATAAATGGTTTTGAATACGTCCCCCACTGTCCACATAATCACCATTAGTTTACTGCAATAATAAACAGTTTAAGACAATTAATAGTAAACCTCATCCTCATTGTAAATCTCATAAATACCTCATCCCTTCTGTTGATTTGTTTTCAAAATTTTTAATGAGTTGTGGAGCGCCTAAAACGGCTTCAGTGAACACAGAAACAAATCCAATGGATTCCACAAAAAGAGGAATATCGAGGAAAAGATACATCAAAAGACCCGAAAAGACGGTAAAGACGGCCAAAAACTCAATATAACTGATGAAATCAGTCCACTTCCAGAAGTAACGCCAATCCATATCTGTTTAGAAATTAATGTTTATTTGATTTTTAATTGAATTAAAGCCTCGAAAACCTATTTATACGGAAAAACGAAAAGAAGTGAAAACAAAATGAGGAAAACCTACCAAAAAAGGTTTTTTGGTGTAAATCACAAGTAATTCCATCAGAACTACTCTCTGTTTGGTATGAGATAAGAATTTTCAGTCATTTCAGAGATGGAAA
The DNA here is from genome assembly GCA_034699985.1 of Minunthozetes semirufus. NCBI lineage: Eukaryota > Metazoa > Arthropoda > Arachnida > Sarcoptiformes > Punctoribatidae > Minunthozetes > Minunthozetes semirufus. Next base: position 12,294 of record JAQIXD010001799.1, on the reverse strand, counting down.
AGAATTTTGTTTTTATCGATTAGTTCTGAAAATTAGTTTTAATGGCATTTAAAGTGAAAAATATTTGTTACTTAAGTCAAAGTCAATGAAGTAAACAGAATCAGAAACCGATTTATCTAATATGAAATTCATGCAATTCATCCTATTCTTGCTATCCTTGCTATGAATGTTAGCATTTCTAATCTTTGAAGTATTTAAGTCATTAGTATCTGACTGACCACCCATTCCTTCTGTTGGACAAATTGTGTGCATATTATCAATAAAGAGCAGAGTTTTAGTAAAAAAGCATTAAATTAAAGATAAGTTATGGTTAAATACCGATGAAGTATCTGTTCTTATTTGGAACCAATGAGTTCTTGTTTTTGATTCTAACGCAGAGCTCAATCATTGCAATCATCGCCGCATTCATTACCATCGATTGAACTAATAAAGGCGTCTCAAAGTGATGGCCAAACCTAATCATTAAATGAGAAAACTTTGTTTTACATCAATTCGTTTAAAAAGTTATAAAATAATTACCAAAACATAATTCTTAGAGTATTTGCTAACAGAAGAGTCAGACAGACATAAGTGGAGAATCCGTCCGCGTTTTCAGTCTCTTTTATTTGTCGATATTGAGGAATGTATGGCAATACTCCACCAAATATAATACCTTATATTAAACACAATTTACTATTATTTAAATCTATTTTATTAAAAACGTATTCAATATACCGATGGATGCCATAGATGTGGCAAAATCTTTTACTGTAATTTGACGCCATTCCTCATTGATCCACTCCATTATCAATTAATATTAATTAAATAATTTGTTTAACTTTAAGTGATAAGTAAATAAACATAATCTCTTAATCTCTTAAATATTTAAAAATTCAAAACTTTTGACTCAAACACTGATTGAAAATAATTTGAATGAAAACAACGATTTAAATGACAAACAAATGAGTAATAAATTTAATGTTTATTATTATTATTGAAATTGTTTTTAAAGTAAATTAAATGAAAGACATTTTGAGGAACTATTCCTCAAATAAAAAGTAATAATCAGATAAAAATGTAACTAAAGTTGAGTCAAATGATGTCATGTGTTTCCCAAAGAAGATAAACAACAAGTTTTTATTATGGTTTTGGTAACTATGGTGATGTCTACCAAGGTAACTGATGTATTTGACCAAGTCACATATTCCTGATTAATAAGAAGAATAATGGAACAAATAGAAACAATATTACCATTTATTAATAATTAATAAAACGTCGAACCAATAATTCTTTCTCTTTTAATCTCAAAATAGTTTCATCAAATTTTCGGCAATTTTTAGCACATTAGCACATATATAGGCAATTATAGAGTATTACACTACTGTACATACATGTGGATCATATGTAAAATAGATCAATTTGCAACTTTTTTTTGAGTTTATGATTAGAAATTTTCTTTATTGGTTTTGCTAGAATTATCATATTTACTATGTTTATGGATAATCGAAAGGAGGATTTCTTAAAGATTGATCTATACGTTAAACGTTTGTCGTTTTTTAGAACATAATATTTTAAAAGAATAAAAAATGAAAACAAATTTAATAAACAATTTATTGGATTAATTGAAAGCGAATACAATATTCGGTGCCTTAAATACAATCAATGCTTAGAGCCATAGAAAGGCACCCAAAGAGCCAATAAAGCCGTTGACGACTAGTTGTAACACGAATTCAAAGTATAGAAAACAATTCCCAAAAATATAATAATATTATATAATATATATAATTAATGCAAAATCAAAGTTAAGTTAAATTTAACGAAAAAAACGGAATTATTTTTTTCAATAAATCAATTAATTGTTTAGGAATTCAACAGAAAGAATGGTTTGAGTGATGGTCACAAAGAAAGGCACAGACAATACGAATGAGATAACACTCTAACATTGCATTTGATTAATCAGTGCTAACAAAAGGCACTAAAGTAACAAACATTGGATTAAATTTAATTACAGTATTATTATTATTATTATTATTATTATTGATTTGGAATGCAATGCAAACCCATATTTCCTAAATGTGTAGAAAATAATACATTTATTTGTAATAAATTGTGTCTAAAATCAAAGGCTTATAATAATTAATATTTTTTATATAACATAAACATAACTTCGACTCTATTCTAGTCTTAACTAAATATCATTTGAATTAAATTACGAATTTTCCTATCATTTAGTGCTTTGTTTTTGATATGAATTACATTCGAATGCATTAGAATTTTGTCTCAAAATGTTTCACAACTTATATATTCGAGACTCGAGTGCATAGATTTGTGACATTTTCTATAGATTTGTTTAAAATATAATTATTTATACTATTTTTATGTGCTTTTTATAGTGAATATAAAGTATAAATATGTTTAATAATTTGTATTAACAAGACTTCAAGTTTGCATCAGTTGAAGACAATTTAATTTGGTTTTGAGTCAAAGTCGAGCAAACTTTATGCCAAGTCTTTTACTCCTAATATTCTGGCCGCAGAATCAGCTCCAGAATCGAGTAAATCATCCAAAATCTTGGAATCCTGGAGACCAAGAAGATTCTGAATGAGATCACTTCCCTCTCCATTGTCAGCGTCAGAGAAATCAGGGGTTTGTGTGAATGGTTGCGACCCTTTCGCGACGCTTTCGTTTGGAATCAAATACAGCAGTGAATTACAGCTTCCCTTAGGCTTGGCTTTAGTTGAGGACAGACCTGAATATACATTTATTTAATAATTATAATCACAGAATTGACAATTGCTTACCCTCTGGTTCGGTGCGGATAGAAGTAGAAGAAATGGATGGAATGGTTATCTGTTTTGATTTAGGCTTAGTTCGGGTCAGTAATACACTTTCCGGATGATTGGTTCGGTGGTGTCGTAATAGACTGTTCTTCAGTGAAAACTTTTTTGGACATAATGTGCAACGGAATGGACGTTCACCCAAATGGACGCGCATATGGCGCTTGAGGTTATCGAAGAGAGTGAAATGTCGAGGACAGAACACACACAATATCTATATAAACAAAAACCACATTAGTTTTAGATTCAATTTCATTGAAATCAATAGAATTACTGACTTTTTCGGGTCCGTAAGCATCATATTCGTCGTTATGATTGTCTAACATGAGTCTGGTCTGAGTGGTCGGCACTTTATCGACAGCACCTTTTGATTTGAGTGTTTCGTATTCGTTGGAATGGCAGGACTGGATATGTTTGAGGCACTTTACACGACCATTGAATGATACTTCGCATATATAGCATTTGAAATTGAGGCGATCCCCTGATTCTTCGTCTTCCATTGGAATGTCATTCATTTCATTTTCTTCCTCTTCTTCTTCAGTTTTGTCTTCTTTTCTACTTTTGAGTCCATTTTGTTTCGAAGTCTTAGTCCAGTGACGCAAATAGAAGTGCTTTCGAAGATTTCCCTGAGTTGTGAACGTACTGTTGGGACAGACATTGCATTTGTAAGGTTTGCCATTGTCTTGAGATATTATAGTTTGCTCGACAACTGTTCTTCTCTCTCTTCCGTTGTGTTTTCTGATCAAATGTCGCTCACAATTGGATTTAGTTGTGAAAAGAATGGGACATTTGGGACACTATTTCACAGAATAAAACAATAAATACTTTTAGTAATCGTTTTATAATTAATTTTTAATTTAATGCAAACCTTATATGGCTTTAGGCCGGTGTGCGTCAGTATATGTCTTCTCAAAGAACTAGTCCACGGAAATTTTCGTGCGCAATAAGGGCAGGACACACTATTGGGTGAGTCAGTATAGGCACTTCGTTTCTTAGTGACTACACCCTGAGCTGAATCTTTTCCATTAGATTTTTTGGGTCGGTTTCTGTTAAATGATTTCTCACTTTTACTGTGATTTGGACGGAATGTTTCGATTGTCGTCGAATTTTTCAAATTATCGGTTCCAGAATTACAACCACTTGAGTCCATGTCTTCATTCTGTTTATTGAAATATTGTTTCAAAGCATTTGAAGAATTGGCCGAATGATCAATGAGTGAGGAAACACTCGCCAAATCTCCATTATTATCCCCATTATTACTGTTCTCTTCATTCATTTTTGTCGTCAAATTAAGTGAGGATTCCATTGGAGAAGAGGGTCGGGAACCATTGGAAATACCATTTGAAGAGCCCAACACTTTATTATTGAGCACAACTCTGAGAGCAGCCCTCGTTTTACTGGAAAGGGTTGCGTTATTTGATTGTTTGGACAAAATGGATGCATTCGATGAATTTGAAACATTAGAGGTATTGCTTTGGTTTTGATGAACGACAGGCAGTCCGCGAGAACGTGGAGGACGAGCGAACTCCGGATGCTTTCGTTTTATATGTCTTTCCATATTAGACTTGAGTGTGAAACCGGCCGAACAATAAATGCATGTAAAGCTCCTCTCATTTCTGGGCAAAAGACGGTTCTTGTTTAAGCGAAAAGTTGTCACTTTGTAGATATCATCCATTGATGAGCTGGCATTCGGTGATATCATTGAAACAGATGGCGAAGAGTGCGCTGGCAATGGAGGTGTCAATGAAAGGCCCGGATGGAAAAGTGAGGGTTGAAGACCACCCCCGAGAAGACTATTTTGGGGAAATACATTAGAGGCAGTCATTGAACGTAAAGCCAATAGACTGGAGGCAGCGGTTCGGACGGCTTCGTTCACTTGTTTCATATCTTCTAAACTCTTTTCTCTCATATTTTGATTCGGTTTACAACTCAAGTCCAATGCGTGAACCGCAAGATCTAACGGCTGTTCTTCATGTGAATGACTGGCCGCAAGGTTTAGTGGCTGATCATCGAATCCACTGCAGTCCGTATCCTCATCATCAGCATTATCATCGTTTTTCGAATCAATTGCCAGATTTATTGGATTTTCATTATTAAGAGAAATACCCTGAGAGATACCTTTGGCGATCTGACACAGAGCAGCTAAACTAGATCCAGGCGCTGGCGTTGATATCGAAGATATACAACTCAAAGAACCATTCATTGAGTTATCGTTTGATATAATGAGTGAGTCTTTGGTTGAGTCGTGATATAAAGACTCTGATTCTGAGTGATCGCTATTAAGACCGACCGCATTGGCCAACACTACAGTCGATAACTTATCTTTCATATCCGGGTGTTGTTTGACTACGTGTCGAATGCAATTGTTTTTAGTACTGAATCCAAGTTTACAAACCGTACAACAAAACGGTTTCCGACTGCAACTGTTGTGAAGAGATCTCAAGTGATGTCTCAAAACGCGATTGAATTTGAAGTCTACGTTACAGTACTTGCAAACGGTATCAAAACCTCCCGGAAAGCTATCACTCGCCGGTGAGAGCGAAAGATTAGCGTCAGTTTTGGCCAGGTTTTGTTGTGTCAAAGAGCTGGTGGTCGACATATTGGGATTGTATTGCATAGCACTTCTAATTTCATTCTTTTGTAGTTTTTTGTGGCGTTTCTTTACGTGTCGCTCGCAATTGGCTTTTGTTGTAAACGCATACTTACATATCGCGCACTGGAAGGGACGCTCACCGTTATGTGTCCGCAAATGACGGACTAAAGTACTCTTATCCAGACTTGTGTACGAACAAAGATGACAGGCATAAGAGTGGCCGCCCTGAGTGTGACCGCGATTGTGGCGTTTCAGTGCGTTCTGACTCTTGAATTTTAGGGTACATTTGTTGCATTTGAAAGTAGGGGTCGAGTCCTCGTCCGTCACAATCGAAAGTGGCTTTTCATTGCTTTCAATCATCAAATCATTATTTCTTTCGTCGTTTTCTGTTTTGGAACCATTAGAAGAAGGAGTGTTTGGACTGGCATTCGCTGAATCTGCAGCTACTGGAGAATCGGGTTGTTTACCACTAACTCCCAGTTGAACGGGTGATGCTGGAGATGCTGCCGGTGGTGACGATCGGATCGTCGACATCAAAGGTGCAGAACTGGTGACAGAGATAATAGACTGGATATCAGCCAAATCGTGTTTATTAGAATCGATTTCATTTCCATTAGTAATGGCTTTTGTCTGGAATGTCGGACGCGGAGGAATGGGTTGAGCGTTGATATAATACGAGCTGTTCTCAAATGGATCTTCACTTCGAATGAACTTATAATTAGTTGGAACCGAATTCATTTGTGAGCCTTTATTCTGGAGGTCGAGTAGAGCCAAAAAGTCTTCTTTGTCTGAATGAGGGACATCACCATAAGAAGACTTTGTTAAGTCATTGGCAACCAAATCCTGTGCTTTGGGTATTGTGCCCGTCATTGGCATCGGATAATCGAAACGGTGTTTGATTTGATGCGACAAATAGAGAGATGGCGTCGCGAAGTCGTGTCGACATAAGTTGCAATAAGTCTGTCCGTCATGAGTGGACTGATGTAAGTTAAGAGCACTACCACAAGGAAAGGCTCGTTTGCATTTGTCGCACTCGAACTGATGGTACGGAGAACTCGGTTTTCGCATATTGTGTTCGCAAAACGATTTAGCGATTAATGAGAACTTACGGGAACTGAAATCCGTAAAACTGAGATCATAGAAACCAACCGCCGGAGCGCTCGAAAAGTTCATCCGATTGACAGACAGGCCATCACTGGAATTACCTGTGCAACGGTGCTGTGTATATGTGGCGTAATTGTTAACAATCATTCCGCAGTCGAGACAACAAATGGATTCATTTGGATGGACTTCACTCATATGCGAGTGAAGAACAGATTTTGAGGCCATACTCTTCTTGCAAATCGGACACAACAACTCTTTGCTAACAATTGACTCTGACTTTCGACTCATTATATTTACAGAAACACTCGAATCTCGAGTTTTATGCAAAGACTTCGGGGTCTCCTCTTTCACGTCAATGTCTTCACTGGCTTTCCTTTTCTTGGATTTAATCAATTTATTTGAGTGACTGTTAGAGTCGTTTCCATTTACTTCATCGTTGTTGCTGTTGTTATTTTCCATACCGTGTGTCCTCATATGTCTGTGCATATTGCCATTTGTCGTGAACGCCATACTACAGATGCGACACTTGAATGGTCTGAAAGTTAATTAATTTGATATAAAGATAATGTATTAAAGCATGTTATGAATGGACTGACCGCTCGCCCGAATGTATTAACATATGTCTGTCTAAACTACTGGCAGAACTCAATGTCTTTCCGCACAGTCGGCAGGTATGAGAATGATCTGAAGGGTTGTGCTGTCGAATGTGTATTGTGAATGTGTGTTGAGAGTCCAGTTTGAGATCACAGACGGGACATTTGTATTCATCGGTGCGGACAACACTCTCTTCCTATAAATTGTTTAGAAATTCGACAAAAGTTTTAAAAACTAAGAAATTATTTGATATTCAGTTAACGAATCAAATAAAACATTAAAGACATTAAAAGTTGGAGAAATTGATGAAATTTTGAGTGAAGTTTGATTTAATTGATAAGAAAGAATGAGAGGGAGAGGTAAGTGAGAGAGTAATTTTCATACCTTAACTTTTTTGTCAGTTGCTTTAAGGCTAGAGTTTTCGTCAGCAGAAAAGCCATCCTTTAGTTTGTTTTCGGTGTTAACTAAACTTTTATTATTTTCAACTCTTTTATGATTTGTCTGAGAGTCTGATTGCGATTCTTGCGATCCATTGTTGTCTTCATTAGAGGAGTGATGGCTGTTCTCCTCGTCATCCTTGCGCTGCATTTCTTCTAACTTCTTGTCATTATTTTTGTTATTATTGTAATCATCTTTGAATGTGTTATCAGAACCGATGGAATCCTCTGATTTGCGTTTTGTGTGATTATCATCATTAGTAAGTGAAGCAGTGGTAGTGGTATTAGCAGTGGTTGTCCCACATAGTTGTTGGTCCCGTTGTATATCACAGTCATTTCGTTGCATTTCTTCTTCTTCTAAATGTGTCTCACATTTGTTTAATGGAAACGACTTTTTATTTACTGTCGTTTTACTTGTCTTTCTGTTGCGATAGGACTCAGTGTTAGTGTTGTTTGAATTGTCGTTTCTGTCGCTCATTGAACCTAAAGTTTGAATTTTATTGAAAGAGATAATAATATTATGAAAAAATTGAGATCAACAGAGAAAAGCTTTTTAAGCCTCAAAAGTCTAACTCATATACAAAGTTGAGAATGAGATCACTCAATGATGCGTAACCTATAAAATAGTTAACCATTGCTTTGCACAAACACACACCAGCACTGCCTTCACATCATACAAAAGCACAGCATATCATCGATGAGCCAATACTTGATTAGCATTACCGGTAATAGTGGATGAAAATGAATCGTCTTATGCTCTAATTCAAGCCATTATTTACTGGAACAGTTTGGATCAGTTGGCACCGCCATCATTGGCGTCACACCGATAATCAACATCACTGACTAACTCATCGATTCTTCTCAATAAACTCGTTATCATTATTGTCAGACCATTAAATTGTGTGCATCACAACCATCACAAAACAACACTAAACTTATTATTATTTTATTCGCATTTTTTATTTCACTTTATAATAGAAACACTGTTTCAGTAAATCAATGAATGAATCAAATTATTCTTTCAATTGATTTCAGTGTAACTCAGGTGTAAGTCAGGTATAACTTAACCAATCACTCACTCATTCACTTCAATAGAAGACCAAAAATATATTCTCAAAAAACAACTTTTTGTTAACTTTTTTCTTACATTAAATCTTTTCTGAAGAATAAACCCTTAATTTAATAGTTATTCGCTATAAATAAGACAAATATATATTTTTGAATTGAAATATAATTTTTGTTTCAAAAGAGAAATTATTTATAAATCGATAACTTTTTTTTCTTTAGATTATATTTGAATCAATGAATTTGAGACATATTTTTAGCTAAATTTCAATGAGGAAGAATACAATCGAGTGATAGGTCTCGAAATTGGTAATCAATTGACAATCATTAGTCAGTCTAAATAACTGTGATTTTGAAATGGGATATATTCTGAGCAAATTAGTCGACAAATACGAGCAAAAATAGACGATGCGTTCAAACGTCGATTAATCTTAAAATATTTGTATTTTTCAATTAGAGGTTAATTTGAAGAAAATATTGTTTATAGATCTAAGACTTTAATTTGATGATATTCAACACCAGTGACTGTTCCATATGGACAGACATCAGTGATTTGAGTTTTCCTTATGCGAAATACGATATTTAATGATCAAATCAAATCATAAGAAATAATATTTGGTATTAATTTCTAGCACTTCATGGAAATGAGTTTTCATCTCAAATCTGAATTCAAGCGATTTTTTGTGCTTCAAAACTAAGATCTGATGACTTTCCAAAAGTTTCGATAATGAAAACCTTCATAAGCCTTAAGATATTTAATTATCTGATACCGAACTTAACGTAAAGGAAGGATCAAAACTCAAAACCAAACTTTTCCTGAATTCAATCAAAAGCATTGATATGAAGAGTGAAACGAAATTATATAGTCTTAAGAAAATTCATCGCATGTTTGCAGTTATCAAATGTTATTAAAGTACAGAATAACTAAGGCTTCAATAAAATGTGAGATCTCTTGAGTGTATGCAATATATTGACTGAGAATATAGTAATGAATGTATAGTAATGTATGAAAATATATATCGAATAAAAGCGATGTTCAGAAAAGCATTGAAGACAAGGCCAACAGATTGTTCACTAACAGAGAGAAAGAGGGACTGCATTCTCAGTAATCAAAGATACGGCACGAGAAGTAGTGCACACACTCTACATACCAGTGCATCTGCCTGTGCCTCTATCGCAATCTATTCAGTCTCTATTGCCAGCAGTTTTCAGACTTTGAGAGTTGTTGTTCTCCAAGCGATTTGTCGCCAAATGGAGGCAATGGATCGCACGCGCACTCAAACCCCACTCACACCAGACTCTTAGCGAATCGGCTGAAGGAGATTCAACGCATCGCTAAAACACAAACCTTTACTAACCATAAGAGTGATACAACTCAAGAAAATTCCACTCAAAAACTTATATATTATACATATATTAGACTATTTTCTATTAGAACTATTAGAATAGGTCTGTATCTTAGTTTCCCTGAAATGTAATCTTGGCATTAATGCACTCCAAACAGCGATAGCACAGTTAGCTAATGTAATAGTACTCGTACCATCACTTAGATTACATTTCCTCCGATGTGATCCTAATTCTGAATGTCTATAGTTTTAATCGCAATCAAATGCCAACACATATCCAACTCATCACTCATTAAATTAACGGTTAATTTATTCTTAAACTTAACTCAATTAATTAAAATTGAAAATTATTTGAAGACCTTTTCCTCTGCAATTAGAATTGATAAATTGATCATTACCTAAATCATATACCTAAACCATGATATGGTCAATATAATGGTGAATATAATCAAATAAAAGAAAATATTGAACACTTTTATCAAAACATTGGAAACTATGGAAATGTTTGGAAAACAACGAAACTGAGAGAATACTACTGATAAAGATTAGAGAGTTTGAGGAGCTCTACATAATAGCTCAGCATATTATACCAATGAAGGCATCATTTAATACAATATCCAGAATAACATTTGATAAAAAAGTTATATATATTGATAGATAGATCATTCTCTCGCATATTTGAAATATCAAACAATTATATTCGAGTATATTTGAGATAAAGACATATTTGAGGCATTATATGAAATATAACTAATAAAAAGTTATATAAATTTAGATAGAAATGGATGACTACTACAAGTGCTTCGGCGACGAAACGCAAAGGAACGGCGCTTAAGTAAACCTCAGAGTCGAGACTGATATGAAATCTAAGACTCAGTTCATTTGAAATCAGTGTGAGATTACATGAAAAGCAGTTAAACAGTAAAAGGCTGTCCGTTTAGAATAATTTTAATGGAAGAGTGAGAGAAATGAGAGAAATATACGAATATGAGTGAGTGAGTGACTGAGCAAAGTGCAGACAAACTGTGGCCACAAAATCACTACTTTTGACTTATATAACGATATGACTGAACATCGAATCCAGAGAAAAGTCAAACAAAAACTTTTTAATGATGTGATGTTCAGTTTGAAGGGAAATGCTTTACTAAACATTTGCAGCACTGCCAGCATATACAGCATATAAACTACATTCAGCCTCCTATCTTCCTATACAGATATCCCGGATATTCGTGATTATGCACCTGAATCAGCGTAAATAAATGCAATAATATTATACTCTATGACAACTAAGTCTGTGCTGTAATAAAAGCCAACAGTAATAGCGATACCCATAACATCAGTAACACCGCTATCATTATGACAGAGACTAAAAACTTTTGACAATAATATTACAAACAAAATGAATAAAATCATTTTAATTCAAAATCACAGACAAATACTCTCAAACATTGCTTATCTTTTTTTCAAATTCAAGTACTTTGAGATGAATTGAGTGTTCAATGCGTTAACTAATAAATAATTATGATTTACTCACATTCATTTACTTCTATGGATGAACTTTCATAAATTGTTTGTTATATTAAACAAATTAATTATACACTCGAATATTCTTCAATTATTTCCTTCATTTGATTGAATCAAAAGAAAAAAATTATTTCTTTTTTTTTGAAAAATAATATTTTTATCGTCGAATAGGAGAACAAAAAAAGAGAGGAATTGAGAGCAATATTTGAGGCAAAGAGTGACTAAAAAGGAGACGATCACAACGATCGCTATACTGAGCGTAGCTGTGGATCAGTACAGTCACTATGGATTCACGGGAACACAACATCAAAACACCTGAAGTCAGGTCGTCATTGGGTGAGCTCTGCTATCAATGCTATCAAAGCTATGAATATTCTGAGCGCTTTGATAGCAATAAAGAGAAAAATGCGATAGAAATGGTAACTATGGCTACACGTTGTACACACACACAGAAACAATTGGGTGGAGGCTGTTTGATGTCGGGCCGCATCACCTGCGAGTGCATTACAACCGATCAATGCTGCAGAGGGCTGGCAATAGACTCGGATGACTTGACAATACAAGTGAGAAATATGCGAACGCATTGCCATAATAGATAGGATAGGGGTAGAGAGCAGTTGGGGTTCGGCGCTCGATTCAAGTGACTCCAATGCAATTACATCAATCTTAGACCAACTCTGTTAGTGCACCAAATCATTACTGAGACGACAAAAGCAAAACTTTGTGGTTGCGATAGCAATGCCCAGACTATACCTCAGAGAATGGCTCTCTCTCTCTCTCTCTCTCTCTCTCTCTCTCTCTCTCTCTCTCGCAGA
>JAQIXD010001798.1:0-13033 GCA_034699985.1 Minunthozetes semirufus | reverse complement strand
TGAACGGAATGTGAAACTCCGGCAAATCTCGAGACGGGAATGGATTGGGAATGAGTTACGGGAATAGTTGAGTGAATAGTTGAGTGAATGGAATGTCTTTGAGGAACGACTTGAGGATTGACATTAGGGTTGACATTGAGTTTGGCAACAGATTGAGGCACAGAATGAGCAGAAGAGGAATGAATTGAATGAATCATTGGTTGAGTTGAAGAACGAATTGAATAAATATTTTGATGATTCGATGAAATGATTGGTTGACTCGAGTGAAGTGTTATATGAGGAGAACATCGTATTATAGGATTAGGATTAGGATTAAGAGGATTAGGATTTAGAGGATTTAGAGGTCGAGAGGATTGAGAATAGATTTGTTGAGAGTTCTGTTGACTCGAGAATCGATTAATTGATTGTTGATTACAATGAATGAGATTTTGAGAACAAATAGAAGAAACAGAAGATTGAGAACTCATTTGAGGTCTTTGTTGTTCTCTTTGTTGTCTTTGAGAAGACAAAGAGTGATGAAGAGCTCCAATTGGTTGACCAAAAGCCGGAAGAGGATGACTGGACGGAACGTGAACTGAATTGTGGTATTTTAGAGCATTCTTAGGGAACGACTGCTCTTCAGGTGCGGCTCTTATCGAAGGCTGAGACCAAACCATTTGGTTTTGACGCAAATACTGGTTCTCGATGAGAGAAGTTTGTTGTTTTGCGAGCAGAAGAGGAGCCGACAACTTATTTAAGGGATAATTAGCGCTCTTTCTCGCAGACATCACAAGATTGTGATATTCTTTCTGTTTTTGTGGTAAAGAATTGAGATATTTGTCGTAATTGTCGTTCAAAGACATCAGCGAAGACTTGCAGTCCATTCGTGTTGTCTGCGATGGCGGAGGAGGAGATATTGGCTCCAGAAGAAGCGATTCCCGATAAGAAGGCGTTAATGCCAGCTCTGAGTCAATAGAAGCCGAAGAATCGCTTCTTCTCTGAAATTCATTTAACATTTGATTAGACTTTTGGATAAAAAACAGATTTTTTTGCTTTAATTTCAAATATGTTTTGAGAAATCAATTAAAAGTTGAAATAAAAATAAATTAATTACTGATTATTATCTCAATTAACTTAATTATAAAATAAATGATTTAAAAACAGTTTTAAAATTAACTTTTTGTAAGAATTGTTTTCCATTTTCAATAAACAAGAATAAATAGCAAAACAATAGAAATTAATTAAAGTATTTAATAATTTTAAAATTATCTTTAAATCAAAGGAAAACCATAAATAATTTTCAAAATAGAATGGAATGAAAGCAAGATTCAATTAATTGCTAAAAATATATAATTTCAAATTCAAAGCTTAAATGATTAAAAATAATGCGAAAGAATAGGAAGAAAATTCAATTAAAACCTATAATAAGCTTAAATTAATTTAATAATTGAAAACTAATTGTTGATTAAGATTGTGATTAAAATGCAATTCTCTGAAACTGAATCTGAATTCCCAATGAATTTGCGTCAAATAAAGTGTTTCGCAATTAAAAAGATAATAATTCTTAATAGAGTACAGAATATCAAGTAATTTCTAAATCAATAAAATTCTGTTTCATTTAAAAGACATTAAAAACTCGAATTTCTCGAATCCATTAAAGAGCTATTGGTTTACACATGAAATCCATTGACTCTTCTTCTTCTAAAAGAGTTCTAAATAAAGCTCTAAATCTGTTTAATCAATAGATAAGTCTTTTGACCCGAAATTTCAAAACATTATTGAATTACACGAGAAATTCAAATCCGTTTATTGCGTACTAATTGAATGTCTTTTAATTGAATTATAGTTTAATTAATTGAAAGACAAATGATTTCCACTTTAATTGAATTTAATTAAAACTTTGTTTATTATAAACGGATTTTTCCTTCAAGTGTTGAGAGGAATGAGAGCACACCATAAGTCCATAGTTTAATGAATTTTGAAGAAAAATATAAACATTATTAATAAGTTTGAAAACAAACAGAATTCTTGAACCAAAAGATAAACCATTTATTGGCTAAAAAAGGATGACTTCTTATCGACTTCTTATCCAAGAGAAGAGTGGGTGATAACCAAGAGAGGAGTGAAAGCCTATTATATTCTTGGTATTCATTAAATTAGAGACAAGAGAGGGGTTCAGAGTCTGTTTGAGAATTGAGTTTAATTGGATAAAATAAAATTTCCATATTTCTGGTGATATCTCTGGTTATTCCTCACTAATTATTATTATTATTATTATTATTATTATTTAATCTCAAGATAAGAGAAAAATAAAACTAAACCAAGAATTTGTGAAACTTTTTAATATCGTTTATATTTAATCTCAATTTGAGAGTCATTTTTGGGGACATTCTGTCCTTTTAAAGATAATATCTTAGAGATTATCATTAAAACTGAATAATAAGAGAATAATAAAATTTATCTCATTTTCAGGAAGATGTTTTCAACAACAATATAATTGCGTAATATTTATGAAAATTTTGAGCAAAATAATTAACAAAAAGAGTTCATTAGCTTTATATTGATATAAAAGTCATATAATTAATGGAATCAATAGAAACTTCATTCTTAATGAAAATAATTGGAAAATCAATTGAATTCAAATAAATTAATCAAAAATAAGATAATTTGTGACTAAATTCAAGCAATTTATCAGAAAAATGAAAACATTTTTAAAAAATAAATTAAATGTAAAATCAATAATAAAATGCAATTAAAACTCATAATTCAAATGAGAAAATGAATAATTCATAAATAGAAAAATAGTGCTCTTGGTCTCCGTTTTTAATCAAAAATATAAATAAAATCAAAAATGTAATCAAGATAACTATTATATAGAATTTGTTGAATAAAAATAAGGAAAAATAATTCTAATTTATAAAACTGAAGAAAAATATTGCATTTAAATGAGCATGAGCTAAAATCAATAGCAGATTGTTGCAGAAAATGACCTTAATTTTGAAAATCATAGAAAAAATTGAATTTTTCTAATCTTGCGCTTATATTCTCTTTCAAACTTTTTCTGAGCTTTTAGTTTAGAAAATTCGATTGATTTTCAAAATCTAATTCTCTTTAAAAAAAATTGAGAGAAAAATCGATTTTCAAATAAAAAGAGTACAAAAATATTAGAGAAAAACATTGAAAACAAAACTTATTCTGCGCTTATTCTGTGCTCTTAGTCTTCTCTCTATTATTGAATTCACAGAATTCCAAGAATTCAGAGACAGAATCAACAGTTGATTGGAAGAGTGGACTCTCAATAGCGGAGAGAGAGGAAAAGAGAGGGGAAAGGGTCTCATATGAGAGGAATCACAGGAATTACTCACAACTTGTATGCAATCAAATGCCATTCCTTTCGCACTTTCAGATGAGTTAATGTATTAATAAATAGTAATAATTAATAATATTATATGAATTGATATAAACGTAAAAAAGCATTGAATTAAAGACAATATTTTGAAATATAAATAAATTCAGACTTTTTTCAAGTCATTCATTGCGTGATATGCGAAGACCTCTCGCACTGTCTCTCAGCCGCCGACTCAGCAGTAAATATCAAACACCAGGTTTGGTTTGGTTGTCATTAGCAACACATCTATTGCAAGAGTATATCTGTTTTGGTCTCGTTTTACATTTGCATTACTTCTCATTCAATTAATTAAAGTCAATCACCGGTTGCTCGCAATATACGAATAATACCTGAGTTTTGCTTATTCTTTCTGCTAATCATTTAAGACAATAAAGAATAAATTAAAAGATTGTAAACTTCACTCATTATTCACAAATTTTCACTAAATTTGAATATAAAATAATAGAAATTAATTTAAATATAATTATATAATAAGGAAATGATTTTAACTCTATTTCTTGATTACAGAGAATTATTTGCCAAAAAATAAGTGTAAAATCAGATAAAGAATAAAAGGAAAGACTATAATCTCGAGAGAGAAAGGACTGAAAGTTGGGATAATTTTAAAAATCAAATGAAATTAGTCATCGAATTAACCTTTTTCTCGTGAGAAGAGATTAATTGATATCTTCTTTGGTTTCGTCACTCAATTAGTATTGATTTCGATCACAATAAGAGAAGAGAAATGAATATTCAATTAATAAATGGAAAAACACCTCAAAAACAAACACAAAAGTCATATAAATGTTGTTTTAGTGGGAGTTTAGTGAGAATTCAATTTTCGAAAAGTTATAAAAAGAAATTCAATAAACAACTAATAAATAGTTATTATATTCTGAGCACTTATTCTGTGCTCTTGTCTAGTCTTGAGTCTACATTTTAAATGTAATTTTCAACTTTTTCCACATAAAACAAGTGAAGAAAAAGTTTTACTTTTAATCAATTTTCAAATCTTTTTCATTTAGTTTTTCCTCTCAAAACCTGTTCTCAAGTGTTAATTGAGTTATAGTTTTAATCTCTTTATTAAAGTTTAGGAAAAATCAATGAATTTTGAGAATCAATTTGAAGGACAGAGAGTTATAAACCGAAGAATAAGACATTCATTAGTCTTCCGAAGCATTACTTCCAAGATTATTGATCGACACGTGCGGCAAATAAACACACATAACGTTACGCATAAAATAGGAATAACTGAACCGTTAATACACGAGGAATAAGACCTAAAGTCATCTTTAGCTGAAATATTCAAGAATTAGAATTCCTTTCAGCAAATTCTAGTGAATAAAACACAGAAAACAAAATTCCAAGAGCTTTGAATCCTGATATCATTGGAAACCACTCTTTATCGTGAGGTTTCCATGGATTCCAAGATTAGATTTAAGGCTAAACCCATATTCCAAACGACAATAATATGTTTTTAATGGAGAAAAACAATGCTTTTAATGAATAAAATAATCTTGTTTATTCTTTTTGTTGTTTACATTTCATTCGACATTGTTTTCGGTCAAATAAATCCACATTTAGTCGAAATTAAACGCTATTTCGGAGTCGATAAGTGTATGAATGGAATCACATCTGAAGAACTCAATTGTCATAAACAGTTTTTAGACACTTTCGACACAATTACCGACAAAAGAGGTCCAAACCAAGAGTCAGATGATTACAAATGGCTGGTAATCCCTTATGACAACCCTTTCCTCATCCCTTTACCACTCATTTGTCTTAATCTTAGGTTTGTTGCGATATTTGGCGATATTATGACTGCGTTTATGATTCTGTCCACAAAGAGTGCACTCAAGAGGATAAACAGATATTTGATTCATTCAAAGACTCTCCAAATGGAGTAACCGTTTATTGCTCTGACTATACGTATCAGACATACCGGTGCTGGCGATTCCCTCTTTGGGCAGTAATTCTGTGTATATTTGCGGCTCTTTTGGTAATTATCGGAGCATTTATTGGGATTTGGTTTTGGAAACGAAATCAAATCACTTATTGGAGACACAGAAGGAAATACTGATTCTCTTTCCTCTGAATAATATCTCGCTCTTTTGAAATTCTATACGATTACTAATAGATAACTAATTCTTTCTAATCTTTACTAAAAATATTTGAATTCAAATGTTTGACATATTATTCAAGTTTTCTGTATTTTAATCGTTTTTTCTTTTTGTATTATTTTTATCTTGATAGAAAGTTTTCAATAAAAACAAATTCAAATCTAATGGGAATTATGTTTCCATAGATTCCTGAATTTAATGAACTTTAAAAAACTGTTCTTCTTATTTGACTTTTAATATCTTGTTTACCAAACTTTAAGATCAATATTATTCAAAAAGATATTTGAAATTCAAAGACAATTAATCTTTTTGAG
Source organism: Minunthozetes semirufus (assembly GCA_034699985.1). Taxonomy (NCBI): domain Eukaryota; kingdom Metazoa; phylum Arthropoda; class Arachnida; order Sarcoptiformes; family Punctoribatidae; genus Minunthozetes; species Minunthozetes semirufus. The sequence goes on along the minus strand of JAQIXD010001798.1, from coordinate 7,232 downwards.
AGTAAAATCAATTCAGCAATTATTTGAGCGAGCTTCGTTTATTTTTAGACTCAAATTATCATTAATCTACTTAAAAATAATGGGAATTTTTATTGAAAATTTCCACTAAGAAAATGAGTCATGTGTTTTGACATTTCAGAATTAAAATCACCAGGGAGGTCTAGAGGGTGGGATTTTTTTGGCTCTTTGTTTTAAATATTAAATTCATATTTAGGGGGAGTTTATTATGAATTGAGACCCCCTTTTAATCATCACTGAAATGCTTAGGAATTAAGTGAGAAGTTAATGGATTTCACACGAAATGTGAGTATTATTTGCGACGAAAAACAATAGCTTTAAAAATAATACTATTTTTATTTGACTCTAAAATTGGAGAATTAGAGCACTCGATAAGCAATTAACGGACAGGTATGGGGACAGGCAGTCATTTGAATCATATATATTGGTCGCCATAGAAACAGATTCATTGCAAGAATAATATTAGTTTCACATCAAAAAGCGGCTCTAATTTCGATTTTTTCTTTTAATTTCCAGATTTTTTTCGTCTTTTAATTGAATAATGAAATTAAATATCGATTTGCAAACAAAACTTTTAATGAAAATATCAAATTAAAAAAGGATCACCAAGATCATTTAGAATAAGCTTGATTCTACTAGAATTCGGTTAAAAATCAAATTAATTTCCAGACTTTAATCAAGATAAAATCAAGAAAAATAAATTAATTAATGTCTTTTATTGATCAATAATTTGAAACCACCTTGCGCATTATTTTTAATTCTTTTTCAAGTTTCATTACTTTCTAATCATAAAAATAATTTTTCATTATGAAAAGGCATATTTTTATTGACAATTATTGACAAGATCATTAAATAAAATAACTTATTAGGACATTAACTTGACATTAATTATATTTCAAAGTTACCCGAAAAAATGATCGTTAATCTTAAAATGACCAAAAATAGATGCATTTTTGAGTGGAAAATTAACTTGATTATTTTTTATATTCATATTAAGTATGTCTGTTTAATTGGTGGCTGAAAATATAAATTAAAAAGTAACACGACACTTTATTTTTATTAGAATTGAGCAAAATATAATTAACCTAAATAGGAATTGCTCAAAAATAAAATGCCAGCTGAAATCAAATATTCCTAGATTGTTTGCATTCCTGTTCAAAGACTCATTTCCAGGTCAATAAATTAGTCAATTAATCAAACAAGCTCATTATTAATTAATTAGACAACTGAACAAATAATGAGATAATTGTTTACGCAAGAGCTTGGAATTTGTCAACCATTAAAATGTTCATGATAATCTAAGTTGGCTTAAGTTCAAAATAGATGGAAAAGCCCTGAGTTTAGCAAATTTTTCACTTGATTTTGAATTATTCCTTAATTTCTCAGCAAATATTGGATTTCATGAGAAAAAAGTCTTATCAGTGAAGTTTTATGAGTGTTTATAATGACCATCAGCTGACATGCGATATCAGCATGATAATTATTCGATAAATTTAGTTACACTCAGCAAAACATACACAAACTTATAAAATATACTCGAAATCTTGATTATTATTTTAAGAATAAACACAAGGTATGCTCAGGGTATTCAACAAATAGGAAATGGAATTTTTGCACAACAATAAACACCAATAATAAAATTCTGGAATTTTTTCCTCGTTTTTATCATTAAACTAGATAATTTTCTCCAAGAATATTATAGAATAATTATGCATGCTAAGATATCAGAAAATTAATAGGAAATTGATCCTGACTAAATTTAAAACGAGGAAAAGGGAGATTCAAAATGAGTGTTTAATTTCCATAAATTTATAACTATTTTTCAAAAGGTGTGGAACTTTCCAATAGACTCCCCTTTGATCATCACTGAGTGGTTATAATGAGTGTTATTTAAGAAATCAAATATATATTAAAGTGTTTATGAAATCATCAAAATTAAAGCAAACAAAAGCGAATATTTAAAGAAAGATAACTTACCTTGATTTGCGCGAGTAAGCTCTTCTCACTCAGTTTGGACTTCACTCTGGAATTCAGCGATAAATCAATTGATAAAAACTAGATATTAATTAATAGATGAGTCAACAAATAGATATAATAATATCACAACATGAGACTGAAGAGTGATTTGAAAAAGTTAATTTTTGCAACATGCACAAAATGCGCTGACGTTTCACAATAATTATCCTGGAAGGAAGTCGAGTTCAGTTTGGTGAATCCTGCTTGTTTAAAAACTGCACTCTCCTATCCTTGTGTCTGCTTTTACGCAGGAAAAACGCACTTGGCAACAATTTTGAATTTTGAGTCTTTCCTTCCCAGTTATTTGCAGGAATATGAGGATGAGGTAGATCACTTTTTCGATTGCTTGAAATATGAGTTATCACGGGTTTTATTGCTCAGTAACAGGTGTTCCCAAAGCACACACTCTTTTTAATAACAGAATATTATTTGAAAATAATTTTCATAATTTCAATAAACAACTGGTTTTTATCGCCGATTTGGCCCAGGGTCAGGCTTAAAGGGGGTGAACTAACTAAGCTAATGTCCTTGATAAAAATTAACCAATAATAAGTGCTAAAACCACACTAAACAGGACCGGGATTAGAGTTTTCAAACACTGATTGAAAAAACGAAAATTCAATTTTCAAACTAAGAAATCGATAATAAATTTATTATTAATGAAATCCTATGTCTGTCGAGAATACATTCAGACAATTGCCGGAACTTTGATAATTTATTCGGAAAAGTTTCCTTGATCAAATTTAAATAATTTATATAAGGGTTGATTATAATTAATTTAACGCCAGACGTTTATAATGATTCATTGTGACTCATTATAAATGAATCATTATAAATGAGTCAGCCGTGAATAAATATGCTCTTGTCAAAATAAATTCAAACGCCGGTCTTATGACAGTTAATATCATGTTTATGTCACTCAAATAACATACAGTAGGACTTCCTAATAAAGGAACAGCCGGTATAGCCTTAATGGAGGAGTTTTAATGGAAGAACTATCCTATTTAGGAATATTTTGTTGTGACTAGCTCATTTTATTGACGCAAAAGTACCAAAATGATTTCTGATTATCAAGTTATCAAGTTGTATTAAGTTAAACATTTTTCTCATAAAAATTACTTTAAATTAAGGAAATTAATTTAAATAACAGAACTAATTATCTTGTTTTTCCCATAACCAAGAATCAGATAATCCATATCTTGGAAGCTCTGGTGTTATAAATATTTATATGTCGGCCAAAGAGCTTCACTTAAAGCAATACCAAGAGTATATCTAATTTTAATTCTGAACTTTTACCTTTTTCCAGTGAATCCATTAGTTTTCAACACTAATTAATTCAATCATGGTAAATCCCTAACGAGACACTCACCAACAACAGTGGTATTTGAAAACAAAGATCAGATTTCTATTAATAATTCATAAAAATGATTAATAATTAAATATTAGATTTCAGCACAACTTTTGATTAATTAATGTTTGAAGTAATTATAAATTGGTTTCATTGGGAAAAGTTATCTAGTTAAAAATTCAAACTAGTTAAATATTAAAAACTGAATCATTAATTATTTACTTGATGAAATCCATTAAATTATTAATTCAGTAAAAACTAATTTATTTTAGACATTTATGATGACTGCAAAGCTCGCAAATCACCAGGGAATTTATTTCAAGCTTAAAAGCTTTAAAATTAGCATGAACATTCGAGAATAATATATTTAATGAATGCCTTTAATATTGAATTATTATTCAAATCATATGAAAATTAAATCAAATTGAAAAACGCTTTGAATATTAAAATGCAATTAATTATTGCAACAAATAGAGTCAGTAACGATAAAGTGGCAAGGTTATATTCCTAGAAATTAAATTTGTACTTAAATTTGGTATTTTTCTGCTTAAAATTACTCAATAATTTATTGCTGGATAAAAATGGGATAAAAATTCTGATTTATAATTTTTAACCTTAAGTTCCAGTTATTATCTTGGATATAAAAAATCATTAATATAACCTAGCACTTGTAGGAAAAGTGTCATTACATGTATAACCAGCAAAAAAACTTATTTTAATCTATCAAGGAGAAAAATTAAATAAAATAATAATAAATTCAAAATTTTATCAAAACTAAAATTATCGCAAAATTAATAAAAATTAAATTCAATATTAATAGTTTTTTTTGATCAAGGTACAAATGCACGAATAAATTAAAGTGTTTTCCTTTTAATACTTTTATTTGACAAAATATTGAGCAATAAATTCAAATTGAAATCTCATGAATAATAGAAATAAAATAATTATCTTGATTATTTTGGAGTCCAAGTAATTCTGACATTAATATTCCCAGAATTATTGCCATTTGCTAATACCAAGTTCATTTTATTGTGATTATCTCCATTGGCCACCACTTGAGAGACAAGAATAGACGCTCCTCCCGCAAAATTCTAGCAATCAAACAAGCATGGTAAGTTTTAAAAATTCATTTTAACAATTTAACTAATTTCTCACGTGATTTGAACTGGATATCTGTTCCCAGACCTCAAAAGTAACTCTGGAACCATTGATAAATAGATTTTTATTTGAGCCTGTGCAAATTGTATTCCAAATGGGAGCAGTTGTTGGAGAGACAACTTTGGTGTCACATGAGAGACAGGTCTTTCTGTCGGTCACAGGAAGCTATCAGACAAATAACAAGATTAAAATGAAATTTTCAAATCCAAGATCAGTTACAGTGACTGTTGTGGAGGCGTTTTGGATGCAAACGTCTGCGAAAACTAATGAAAAACAATTGGAATTAAATTAAAACTCAATCAATAGCTTGTTTTGCAAACCCATAGCCTTTTTGGTGAGTTGTGCCGAATTCATCTCAATGTCGATGTAACCCAATTGTATGGGAGGGTCAGAGGGCACGCACTGACCATTCTTGCAGACATCAGTACTGGCAAACTTGTCCGGACATCGGAGGCCTTCGCTCATGTTGTGTGGCCACAGCTTTCCGTGAATACTACACATCAAAAGACACTTATTATTAGAGAAGGCTGTGCCCGACTCGTCCACATCTGTGTGATGAATGGTCCTGCACTGTGCCTGAGCTGTAGTGTCGGCGCCATAACTGACCGCAAACCCAATCGAAAGACAAATAAAAATATTTTTAAACATTTTTTTTCGAAAACGAATTAAATAATGAATTGAAATGTTTTCCCACTTTTTATATGATTTTATGCTTTTCTTAACATTTGTTTCGTTTCTCAGAATATTTTTATTGAAAACTTATTTTTCATTGAATTTTATGATTATTTTTATCTATTCTTGTAATTCGATTCCTATTTTCAAAATTGAATATCAATTTTCAAAGATCAAGGATTTTACATTCGTTTGAGTAAAAAATCAATTTTATTCGCTAATTAGGTCATTCATTCATAAATAATTTACCAAGATCATAATTATGGTGATTAAGAGTCAAGTATTCTTCAGCGAAAGTGAACAAGCTAATTAATTTGGTATTTATTTTATTTTTCAAGATGATATTTTGCTTTTAGTATTAATTTATTAGAATTACGTCTAGACTGAGGCTTATTATGGAAGGTTATCTCCATGGAAAGCCATAAAACTTTAAGCTCAAGAAAAAGGGAAAACATGATTAATTCATTTTAAATTTATTCAAATGACCAATTTAAATTTGATTACAACGGAAAAGAATTTTGAAAATATCTATCGACAAAACATTTTATTTTTCAGAAGAGTAAACAAAAATAATACAGAATTATATCTTGTGATAAAATAATCTTGTTTATTTTGGAGTCCAAGTGACTCTGACGGTGATCTTTCCTGCGTTGTCACCACCGGCTAATGGAAGGTTGATTTGCTTGTGATTGTCTCCATTGGCCACTATTTGGGAGACCAGAGCTGAGGCTCCGCCACCAAAGGTCTTAATAAGGGGAAAATATTAGGATGTGCAACACTGACCATGATAACTTTCACTTACATTCTTAGTGCCGCTTTGTTCCCAGACCTCAAAGTTGACTCTTGAGTTGTTAACCCAGAGATACTTATGAGAACCGGAACAGACGGCGCTCCAGACGGGAGCGGTGGTGGGGGAGACCACCTTTGTTGTGCAGGTAACGCACGATGTTCGGTTGGCAACGGGGAGCTGTTGAATAAATAAAGTTGCATGGTGAAATTGATTTTTCAATAATAATTTTGTAAATCACTTACAGTGACTGTTGTGGAGGCGTTTTGGATGCAAACGTCGGCGTAAACTAATTGGAAAACAATTGGAATTAAATTTAAAGTCAATTAATAGCTTGTTTTGCAAACCCATAGCCTTATTGCTCAGTTGGGCTGAAGCCAACTCGATGTCGATGTAACCCAATTGGACGGGAGGAATGGGTGCAACGCACTGGCCGTTGTGGCAGATGTTTTTCGTGCCCAACAGACCGGGACAGACCAGACCTTCGCTCATGTTGTGCGGCCACAGCTTTCCGTGAATACTGCAGATCAACATACACTTGTTGTTGGAGTAGGCGGTGCCGGCGGCGTCGGCATCAGTGGCGTGAAGGGACCTGCACTTGGCCTGAGCCAAAGGGTCGGAATAAGCCACGAATAAGAGCGCCGACAGACAGACAATCAGGTATTGAAACATATTTTTGATGAATAATTGAATTTCGTTTTCAATTAATTATTGCTTTGAATTGTTGTCCGCTTTTTATATCAATGTATGAGTTCTTAACATTTGTTTAAATTCTCACTAAAGTTGACAAATAATTGGCAAAATTCAGGGTAACTTTGATTAGTCTTATCAACTCTTTCCAACTCATGGTTGTTTCAAAATAAATCTTTGTTCCGGATATTCTTCTAAATTTAATAATTTTTATTTTGTTTCATTAATACAAAACTTTACTAATTCTTAGAGACTTTTCTGATCTATAATTTCTTTAAATTTATCATGGTGAAGAAAAGGTGAAATTCATATATTACTATTTGCCAGAACATTCTTATCAAAAAAGAGTTTTACTCATTTTATTATCTAAACTTAAAGTTATAGAAATTTCTATCAAAGTTTGCAATAACTCATTGATATCAAAGTCTCATTAACTTCACTGCAGGTATGATTTATCAAGATCCTAATCTAACATGATTAGATCATTAGAGTTATCAATTTTTTAACCAAGCACAAAGCAAATAAAAAATTTTCATCTTAAAA
>JAQIXD010001797.1:0-13037 GCA_034699985.1 Minunthozetes semirufus | reverse complement strand
GTAGTGTTGACAGAGTCTGTCGGAATCCCCCGATAGGACAACAAGAGGTCCGCACAAACAAATTGTGAATAAAATATGAAGAATTAGATTTGATTTCATTTGACAACTGTTTGTAATAAAATATTTTTGATTTAATTATGAATTTATTAAAACTTCTAATGACTTCTCGCTCTCAAGTTATGTGTCGATCATTGATTAATATTCACAGAATATTCCTCAGATTCTATGTCTATGTCTTAAAATGCCATTTGTTTTACATAAGTTTATTAAGTCAAAACATTTGTGGTTCGGATTTAAGTTCTAATTTAAGAAATTATATTTTATATATTTATAGCAAACAAATCAGTGATTCTTATATTTTTTCCCAAAATATTTTTGTTTGTTAAAAGTTTTGTGAAATAATTGTTATAATTGAATTGTTTTGAAATCTTGAAACAATAATAAAATGATAGCGCGATCACACATTTTTCATCTTTACTTCAAAAGACTTAAACTATTTTTCATTGAAAACCATTTCAAAACAAATCGCTTTTCAGATGAAGAGATCAAAACTTTTTCATTGCATTTCTTTGGCTGTTATTTGTCTAATCAGTTCCATTGAAGTTATTTCTCGGAGTATATGTGAAGATTATGTGAACCGTCACATCCTTGTCGTAAGTGCTTTCAATTTGGAAAAAGATCTGTTTCTTCAGCTAAAAATCCGCGGAGAAAATACCACAGATTGGTGGAGGATTTCCAATCGCGGTTCACTAGAAAGTCCTTCATCTGTTCAAAAAGAAATGGAACACGATAATTACCATGGAAGAATTTTTATTCCAGACTATAGTGAAACTGACTTCACTACTCAAAAAATTGGTTTGAATTCAATATTTTTTAATTTTAAGAGTTTTTCAGTTATTTATTAAAACAGATGAAAACAATCGTGTCTTTGGATATGTGATTCCCATTAGTGATGCCATTTGGGACGACTGCGAGAATCAGAACAACACAAAAGGCGAGAAAATGAATGCCGACCTCTGCAGAAAATTTATGGGAATGAGTACTAACATTCACGATCGTCACAATCACTTCGTTTGTCTTCACGGACGTCAGTCTATGATTGAGACATTAATTCAATAATTATCTAAATTTAATCCATTTTTTGTCTCAAAATAGATGGCAATGAAGTCAACGTTTTTGCCTACAATACCATAGACAGGATATTAGTACTGATCAATAACAAAGAACTCTATACTTTTCTGAGAAGTTCGTGCATTGATTCGGAGGCTGAGTCCACTTTTAGTCAATATCTCAAAAGTAATGATTATAGAGTGCTCTCACTTTACAATTGGCCGGATCATCATTTGGGCGCAGACTATAGAACAGACCGTTTCTCTAATATCTCTGTAATGGAATCGAAGGGTACCCGAAAATTATACTATATATCGACGCCTAACGGAACAAAAGCCGAATCCTTCTTCGAAGCGATCAATTTATTGAATGTCTTCGGATTCACACCATATTATGATTTAATGGTTTGCGATCAGGAATGTGAACTCGATTCTTCCCTCACATGGCTTTCAATCTACAATAAGGAAGGAATATCGCCGACGATCTTTAGGAAGAGACCGCAAAGGAAAGTCTGTTTTGACTTATATTCACGATTCGAGACTTAATTTATCGTTTTAAAAGACTTCACAGATTACAATCAGGAAACTATTGGGCTGTCCTCTTGTTGAGAGGAGAGCTCAGGATGAGCTACGTTTGTCGAATAACTACGAGTTTTGTGGTCAAACCAGAATATTCATATCAGTGTTCACTTTGGGCTCTGATATTTATTTTCAATCAAAAGGTCGGTTCTGGAACTACCCCTTCAATCGCTTTCATATGTATCACAATCCGAAAAATGTGCGAAACATTCGGTTTGATTCACATTTTACGGCTTTTCTCGAGAGAGAACTCTTCGGTATGTCTTCAGCTGTATTCTATAAAATAGAAACTTATTTAAAGTAATGACTTTCCATCAAAAGACACGGATTTGCCTGTCATTGGCTTCACTTTCACTGACGGGACACCAATTCGAGACGATTGTAAATATTTTGAAGAAAACTGTCGTAATTCGACCAAAAAGGCCACTCATTTAGGTGCCTGTCTTTATGGCAAACGAAGAGAGTATCGGTATTTAATAAAAGAAAATTTCGCCAAAATGGCAGAAATTGACCATCACTTGGGTTACTACTACTCATATGGTGGAGAAATCCGTTCAATTACTTCAAAGTCAATCTACGATTCGAGAAAAGGATTCTGCGATAAGTTCTACCGTTTCGAAGGAGAAGACAAAATCCAGAGCTACACTACTTTTGAAGACAAGACCGACAACATTGTCTATGCCCTCTACTGGCGCGGAACTGATCCTAAATTTGTTAAATATTCGTTTCCTAAGGACAAGGATCCAAAAGACATCGAGCCTTTAAAGAAAGTGATTGAGTTAAAAGTGGACCAAAAAAAGTTTAAATACTTCTTTGCTTACCATTACTTCATTGATTTGGAACAAAAACATGTGATCAAAATATTTGGCGAAGAACTCGGTGGAAGTCTCACCGTTTTCGACACAAATACAAATGAATTTTCGGTAAATATTTGAATAAATTTGAAATAAAATTAATTTTTATTACATTTTAAGACAAAAATGACTGAAAAAACAAATCACTACAAATTGTTCAGCTGTCCCCTCAATACGACCTTATCTTTTGTTCCTTTGAGAAAAGAAAAGGTGTGTCCGAAGAGTGAGATTTTTGAAGAGCAAAGTGTTTTCACAGTCGGAACCCATCTCTACCATCAAATCGGACAATACTTTTACATCTATGACAAAGAGAACACTCGTTTTCTATTCGACAGAAGTACTTCTGATTTGTTGAACGAATATTTCGGTAAAATTGTTGACAAATGACATCATTTTCTTAAATTCGAATCTACTTTCAGATACAAGAGAACGAGTGACCGGTTATTCATTTCCACACCACACCGGTGTCTATGAAGTACAGATTCACGGAAAGAGTTCACTTACTTATGAATATTTGGGTGAATTTATTTCGGCTCTATTTGTCTTCCATCCAAATAATCCATATTTGCAAGTAATGGATGATTTCAAAAGTTCAGTCCTTTTCCCAAAATCTACATTAGGTATCGTCTCTGCGATGGAAGACGGATTACATAAAATTGATTACATGGGTGGAATCCTCTCAGGACATCCAGATGAAGAAGCAAAAACTTTTACCTGGTTTTGGATAAGAAAATCTTGGACCCCTCAAGAGTATCAGACTATGACAGACACAGAGACAAGAAGAAAGCTCTGGATATTGGAAGACACCCAAAATCTGATCAGAAATTGGAAAGTCGAGTATTTCGGTCCCGACAGGAATAAGAGTCAATTATATTGGACTAATATGTACGGACTTTTTACTGATACGGAATCAAGCAAAATGTTTATGGTCGCCCACACGAAGAGAAACACTAAAATTATTAAGATTCATGAAGTCAGTGAATTCAACGCTAAAAAGGGTCGCCAAGACTTCCACCCAATAAACGCTTTTATTGAGGTATTTATCATTTGTTTGATTTAAAAGTCATTTGACTCTAATTGTATTCATTAGTCGGCGGAATACCACTACAAATTTTGTCCGTCGCCTATTAATAGGCCTCTGGTGGAGAGGCACCCAACAAGCAAGGGTTCCCTGAATACCATTTTTGCTATTCTATTGATATTTCTTTTGGTTTTGGCTATAATTATGGCGTCGTATATGTATTTTAAGAAATTAAAAGAAATCCCAAAATCGAAACCGAAACCGACGGCCACTAAAAGACCCAAAAGAGTTGAAAGCGGTTCTATTAAATCCGAGTTTTGAATTTCATCTTTAATTCAATTATTATTTTCATCTTTTATTTAAAACATTTTATTTGAAACAAATTTCAATTCATTTTATTCTTTGTTTTTCAAAATAAAAAGTAATCTATTCTTTAATTCTGATTATATTTGATTACCATTTAAACACTCAATTAGGAAGTTTGGTATGATTTCAGTGGTCAAACAAACAGAGAGCAGTTCGAAAACTAACGAATCGGACGCCAAAAGTGTCAGATCACAGATTTAAACCCTGTTTTCAATTCATTTATTCATTTGAATTCATTCGAAATTGTTATTAAATAATCTTTTTTTTTTTTGAATTAAAAGTGAAAAATATATGGAATGCCTGACGAATCCTGAATCGTTTTTGGGTAATCCATTTTAATAGCGAATATTAAATTCAAAAATGTAATGATTTTTTGCAAAAAAAAGTGGATTTAATTGGATTTTCAAAAATAACAGTTTATTTGAATTAAAATTTCTACTAATAATCGATAAAAATCATAATCAAAATGAGGTAGTATTGAGTTCTTTAGTATAAATACTTAATAATTGAATGAATAACATTTCATCCGTTTGTTTGGACAATAAGTTTGAGGTAAAATTGTTTCAATAGTTTGGCAGTAATTATATGGCAATCGTTTAACAATTAGTTAATTAATTTTAACATTCATTTGAAACACGATTTCAATCAGAAATTGAATCAAAAGATCAAAAAATAAATTTCTTTAAAACAAAAAAATCTTAAAACAAATGATATAAACATTAAATCGAAAGATTCGGAAGAAAAACAGTTTTTACATAAAAAACAATAAAATAGTTGTCAATAGAGGACTGAAGAGGAGTTCTCAGCACTAATTTTGGATCAAATAATTCACCGGTAATTATGGCATCAAATAGAAGACTAAATGATTGAAACAAAACATTGATTGAAGCGAAACAACAAGAATTGGCACAAATAGGAACACATTAAACAAATATATATATAATTATTATAATTAATCATTAATTTGTTTCTTATTTACAGCTAATGATTGGCAATAATTTGATGGCTTTCTATAAAACATATAAAAATAGAGTAAAAATTGAAATCATTTTAAACTTTGATATAAAAAGTCTTAAACTTTTGAGCATTAAATCTATTCTTTAAAACTCATAATTAGATTCTTAACAATTCTTCCGGTTCTTAGGAATCTAAACGTCATTTGAGGTAATTATTGAATTTGAGGTCAATCTTGAGGTAGATTTGGATTTAATCAGTGGTTAGCGATGTGTGTGCGCTATCAATACAATCAATCGATTGAATGAATTGACATTAATTTCTAATACAATTAATGGTAAGAATTAGAGGCACTATATTTGAGCAAATGGTTAATCGATCGGAAGTGACGTAGAGTTGGACAACAGTTCCAACAGTTGTTTTGTCGTTATTGAAACGCCTGATTGAAGTGAGGCAGCGATGGATTCATATCCACTGAAAACGTCGTATGGATTGGAGCCGAGACTGAAGACACGTTAGACACCGGTATACCGAAAGCTGCCACAGAAGCAGAACTGGCGCAAGAACTCAGACCGGGATTCGAGTTCGCGACCAAACAGTTTGGCAGAAATGGTGGGTTTGGCAGAGGATATGTCAGACCACTAGAGTTGACAGGAAAAGCAAAATAATGATGAGCTGCCAAAGGAGAGGGCGTCTCGTTTTTAATGGCATTCGAAGCCATCATCTCATCGAATGTGTGGACTCCAGTCATATACTGACACAAAGACTCGTTTGCGTGCATTCCAGCGATCATCACATGATTGGTGTGATTAGAGGTAGGGTTCGAATGATTTGAATAATTAGAGCATTGATTGTCACCATTTGGTTCGTTATGACTGTTATTAATGGAAGTGATGTTATTACTAGTGTTGGCCAACAATACCAGAGCCGAGTGATCGCTGTTTTGACAGTTTGTCTGATAATTGAATCCCTGTTTGTTGTTATTGTGAGACAACTGTTGGCTCATAACAGGAACCATAGGAACGGGAGGAACGCTATTATTTTTGGCCTCAATGAGTGTCGGCAAACCATTTGATGGCATTTTATCTGAGGTATGCGCCACAGAAGTAGTTTTGACTGAACTGGAAGAGCGAGTGTCGCGATTGTGGCTCTTCTTCGCGTGTCGTACCAAATGGTCTTTGCGTCCAAACCTTTGCGTACAATAAGGACAGGCAAAGTTCCGGATACCCGTGTGGACGACCAGATGACGCTTTACGTCTTTACGAGTGAAGAACATTCCTTTTACCACAAAATAAGAGTAATATTAGAGTAAAGCCATAGAAATGCAAATCAAAAATATGGACAGACTTTCGCATTGATCGCATTTAAACCGTCTCTCAGATGGCGGCCGTTTTGTCGGACGATTGGAAGAGCTCTCAATACACTTAGACTTTGGTTTTGGTTGTGATTTGGTGGCCACTGGAAAACCCATCGGTTGGCACTCATTTCGATGAATATGATCGGCATTTATGGCATTAGTATTGGTGTCGACACTAATGCTGTTTATATTCATTCCGTGTAAACCATTAGAAGAATAAATATCTGTGTTTCTCATTATAACACTCTTCTCATCGATTATTTGGTCTCGATTTCCATCAAATGGTCACATCATTGGCTGTTAATAAGACATCCGACAGACAAACATATAGTTAAAGGCTTTCATACAATTGTATTGTATTTAAGATAATTGTAATCAATTTAAAGGAAAAGATAATAAAATAACAACTTTTGGAGAACCAAAATGTTCTTAAAGACAATTGAGTTCAGATAAAATGTCACCACATTTTTAGTCTTTTAATCAATTGAATTAAGGAATTAGTGGTAATTTATCAAAGATTTAAAGACTAAAACTTAAATGAAATGATAATAAAATGAAATCAAGTCTTACCTCAAGTTTTTGATTTGTTTTCAAACAAAAGATTGATTTCACAAATATTTTGTCTTTTGTTTTGTTTTGAATTACAATCAAAACTAACAAAACAACAAAATCGGAGCCTTTTTTGAAGCGCTTACTTCAATGAGTGGCAAATCGGGTATCGATGGTTAGTTAGGATGAGTGGCGGCGTGTCTTCAGTGTCTTAAGTGCCTCAAGTGATACAATGGATGCGATGAATGTAATGCAAACAAAGACGCCATAACTGAAGGTCACATGTATTGCATGGACTCAACACTCAATAGCTTTCAATACTCAACAAAAGCCCAGAAAACGCAACACAACTCTCAAACAACACTCAACTCTCACTCATCCCTACAATCAGTGCCTGAATTGCATTAACCAAACCTCAACTCTAATAATAAAGTGTTTTACTCGAACACCAATTGGCCGAACATCTCATTTGAATACCGGTCCTATAATTCAATAATGCAATCAATGCCAGCGGTGGCACACTTTCACCCCTTTTCCACAAACACTTTCTTTCTTTCTTCTAATTTTTGGCTCAAATTCTTCGCTTATTTATTGCTTTTTTCAAACTTTCTGATCACGTCTTTCAAAGTTAACAAAATACCCCTCATTTTCAACCAAAGAATAAGTAAAAGTAACTGAAATGAGCCAAAAATGAACATTATTCTGAACAAGGTTATTTCAAAATCAATTTCCCATAAAAAAAACTCATAAAAAGTTGGAATAAATGAAAGCAACGAAAGAATTGATGAGAATTTGAATTAACATTTATTTATATTTTTCACACAAAAAAACAATTTTTGAAAATAACGTTAAGACTAGTCTTAAAACTTTGAATTCCAATCTAAAAAACATTATAATTGTCGTTAAAAAACATTAGAAACCATTGAAATAATGACAAAATTCAGTCTCAATTGGAAATTATATACAAATCAAAGTATAGATATCAATGATTCAGTAATTGTTTTATAAAAAATAATCAAATCTATGGTTAAAATGGTTTTGAATATCATTTCAAACAAAACCAAATCCAAAAGTAATTGAGTTTTGTTCGCTTCGGATGTGTTTCAAACAAAAATATTCATTGAATTGATGTCTAAAAACTGGTTCTCCACTGAAGTCATACAGAATTTGGTCGACAAGACTTAGAATTTCTTTTCATTCATTCGTTTTATTTAATTAATTGATTAGAAATAAATCGCAGATATTCTGTAAATATATATATATTTTAAAATATAAATAAGTTTTGATATATTCTGAGACGAAAGTAACGGAACTCCACTTCAAACCAGTTCTTACAGTTCTTACACTATAGAGAAGATTAATTTGTTTGCAAAATAAACGATCGAAACCTTTGAGTTATTATTTATGTTTACCTAAACTCACTTCTTCTTCACTTCGGTCTCTCTTTTTGAGCGAAAAACAATTGATTTTGAAGTGTTGGCACATTTGTCGCACAACACAAACACCGTAGTGGATGTGCAGCAAACAGAATACAATTGAAATCAGGCGCAGCACTAGTATCTCACGGTGTGCTGCCATAGGAAACAAAGATATGATCAAAACGGTAACCGCTAACGGCATCAGAAACCAGTTTACGGCTTCACATCTCGTCGAAGACATCTGACTAACTATAAGACGGCACTGAAAACAAACAATTCATTGGTTTTTGATTAATCATATCTAATACTTACCGCTATATTAGCGAAGACAGTCCCCACCATAAAGTAGAAGGTTCGGGGCTCTACTGAAATAATATCGTTCGGAGAGAAGACGGCCCAACCGGTAGTTATTGAGAATAAGACTATCAATGGAACGAGAGGTCGGAAGGACTCCCAAAAAGTGGACTGTTTTGGGGCTTTGCATGAATACACGTTAAAGATGGTTACCGGCGCTGACAATACAAAACTGCCGACTATTCGAAGGGAAGATCCGATTAAATGACTGAATGTAATCCCATTTCAGATGACTTACAATAAGAAATAATTTCAAAGAGTTGACCACTGGTGACATTGAGCACCGGAACCACAAATTTCCAGTATTTGTGACCTCTAAAACATGTGAGTAAATACATGACAAACAGTGCTATTTGTGAGGCGTCGTAACTCCAGGGAAGATAAAGTATTCCGGTGTTATATTTCTCCCAATGAGACAAATAAAATGTTAAAAATATAGTCCAGAATATGAATAACATTCGAATCGGTGTTTCACTAAAGTCTGCTCTTCCGAATATCGAATATATACAGAACGGAATAAAAAGAGCGGTCCAACTGTCCAATCCGTGGTCCATTAGCTCACCCAAAGGCCCGCTAGAGTTTGTTCGTCGGGCGTGTTTACCATCGATTCCGTCCAAAGTATGCGCTAAGAAATGACTGACAGCGCACGCAAACCATACCCACGCCGGCACTGATGGACACCACGGAATCGTATCACTGGACGCACAGAAGTCTTTGTCATAAATTGTTAAAAGGATTCCATTGGCGACAGTGAATAAAAAACCAGTGAATGTCAAGACGTTTGG
This sequence comes from Minunthozetes semirufus, assembly GCA_034699985.1. Lineage (NCBI taxonomy): Eukaryota > Metazoa > Arthropoda > Arachnida > Sarcoptiformes > Punctoribatidae > Minunthozetes > Minunthozetes semirufus. Next base: position 3,691 of record JAQIXD010001797.1, on the reverse strand, counting down.
CGCCAACCATTTGGGAACAATCTATCAGAGGATTAGTGAAGAACCCATTAATCAATTATAGGAATTGAAAGCAATTGAATCGATAATACCTTAACAGTAAAATTCCAAAACGGGTGCATAACATAATTGCTGAGAGGACTCGTATCCTGAGAACTATACTGTAATTTAATAAATATTAATCCAATTATTAATGCATTCAATCATTAAAACTATTTAATCTTTAATTTGCGAATTCTATAGAAATTCTCTTCAAATCATTAATTTTCTAAAACATTAAACAAAAATTAACTATTTATTCGTGTAAGAGGATAACCATCACCATCACTACCACAAACATAATTTAAAAGAATATTCTTAATGCAATTTTTAGTTTTGTTTTTTGACCTAATTTTTCAAAAAATAGACTTAAAATTAATGAATCGATAGTTATTTGAATTATTTTTCTCTAAAATCAATTCATTGATTTTGTAATCTTATATTTGGCATAAAATACTGCATATAATGTCATATAAATGGAATAAAACATATCAAAAGTATCTTCAGGTGAACTTTGGAATTTCAATATTTTCATTTAAATAATGTAAATATTATCCCAAATGTGTTGTAATTCATAGGTTTGTGAACTTTGATTGAAATATGAAGAAGAGATAACATTTTGATATGTCTTTACTCCAACTTTTATTTTGCATTAATTAAAGCCTTATTTGGAAGAGCTTTGGTTCTAAAGGAGGACCGGCTAATTAGAACCGGCACCTTCTAATAGGGAATAATTGCAAGAACTTTAGGATAATCCTAAATTAGGAGTTTAATACGTATCTATGAGTTGCAAAACATTAATATAATTATGAAAAATGTGTCAACTCTTCAACTATTGAGTAACTAATCATTGAAACAAAGATTAGATTTGTTTCTCATTGAAGTCAAGCACTTCTTTTAGATGAGAATTTGGACAGAATTTGATACTAATTTCGATAAGAGTTATGAAAAACAATAAAACAGACCAACGATTGACTCAAAACTCTAATGAGTTATGAATTTTGATTTAAATCCAAATTAAGAGAAGACTTTGATAATAGAGTTATCACTAAATTAAAGCCTAAACTCTTTTCTGATAAGCTTTTGACCGAAACAGCAGTTCATTGAATGCCATTTATTTTCACTAAAATCACTATAAATTGAAACCAATTGATGAGGGAATGGAGAGAATACACAAATTGATTGATAAATACTTATGCAGGCAATGATCGGGGTTAGAATCAAACAATAGACAGGATATAAAAACAATAGAAATGATAAGAATTAGTGACAAACCTTATAATTTTCAAACCCTTTTAAATGTGAATTTGAGAGGTATTTATACTCGAAAATCATTTTTGGCCACAAATTAAGTCCAACTTAATGTAAAACTAAATTAGTTTGAAGACAATTAAGTGATGAACGAAAGGCACGTTTTGTTCATCGGTAGAGAACCGAAGCAATAGATCTGCGAAACGATGTTTACTATGAGTTGAACGCTGTCTCCACTCAATCATCAAATGATTCATTCATTTCATTCATAAAAAACGTTACGTTATTTTCGGTGATAAACACTCATTTGATTATCGATGGCTCTCAAGGAATAGAATACATTTCATAAACAATTTTTGTGACCAATATTTGGGATTAATTACAGACTATTTCAACAAAATATTCTGTTTTTATAGTATTTCTGTATTTTGTGCTCATCTGTTCATTTAATACAAACGTGTCTTTCATTGAGAAAAACATTAAATTGTATTAAAACGTGAATTAAATTAAGTGTTTATTTGTGTTCAAAATTTGTTCAAAACTCAAATCAAATCAATCTTTCAATTCATTTGAATAAAAGTTAACTCAAAAGACATTATTTGACTTTAGATGAGAACGAAAAACAAGTGCTTATAATAAGAATTGTTTTGAATTGAATCCAATTGAGTGACGCAACGATGGTTTTGGCAGATTTGGGCCGAAAGATAACGTCTGCGTTGCGTTCTTTAGGCAATGCAACCATCATCAACAAAGAGGTATTGGATGGACTTCTCAAAGACATTTGTACGGCTCTTCTTGAGGCTGACGTCAATATTAAACTCGTGAAACAATTACGAGAAAATGTCCGATCAGTCATCGACTTCGAAGAGATGGCCGCAGGTCTTAACAAACGTCGAATGATCCAAATGGCGGTATTCAAAGAATTGGTCAAATTAGTTGATCCGGGGGTTAAAGCCTGGACTCCAGTCAAAGGTCGGACTAATATAGTGATGTTTGTCGGACTTCAAGGCAGTGGAAAGACCACTACCTGTACCAAAATGGCGTATTATTATGTAAGGAAAGGATGGAAGTGTGCTCTGGTCTGCGCCGACACATTCAGAGCCGGAGCTTTTGATCAGTTGAAACAAAACGCAACAAAAGCCAGAATACCTTTCTATGGATCGTATACTGAGTCCGATCCCGTTGTTATAGCATCGGAAGGCGTCGATAAGTTTACTAATGAAGGCTTTGAAATAATTATTGTCGACACAAGTGGTCGACACAAACAGGAGAGCTCTTTATTTGAAGAAATGTTAGCCATTTCTACGACAGTTCAACCAAACCTTATAATCTACGTAATGGACGCTTCTATAGGACAGGCCTGTGAGGGTCAGGCACGAGCTTTCAAGAGTAAAGTAGATGTCGGAGCAGTGATTGTAACTAAACTGGACGGTCATGCAAGAGGTGGCGGTGCTCTGAGTGCTGTTGCGGCCACAGAATCACCCATTATATTCATAGGAACGGGAGAACACATCGATGACTTCGAACAGTTTAAAGTCAAACCCTTTGTGTCTAAACTGTTAGGAATGGGAGATATTGAAGGACTGATCGATAAAGTGAATGAACTAAAACTCGATGACAACGAAGAACTGATCGAAAAGTTAAAACACGGAGAGTTCACACTCAGGGATATGTACGAACAGTTCACGAATATCATGAAAATGGGTCCTTTCAATCAAATCCTTAATATGATCCCTGGCTTTGGGGCCGACCTTATGAAAGGAGCCTCAGAAGCAGAGTCAATGTCTCGTCTCAAGAGGTTAATGACAATAATGGACTCAATGAGTGACTCAGAACTGGACTCAAGAGAAGGCGCAAAACTGTTCACTAAACAGCCGACGAGAATCATTCGGGTGGCGCGAGGGAGTGGTGTCACACAAAGGGAAGTACAGGAACTGCTCACACAATACACGAAATTCGCTGCAGTCGTCAAAAAGATGGGCGGAATTAAGGGGTTATTCAGAGGCGGAGATATGGCTAAGAATGTGAATCCGACACAAATGGCAAAACTGAACCAACAAATGGCAAAAATGATGGATCCTCGAGTCCTGCAGCAAATGGGAGGAATGCCTGGCCTTCAGTCAATGATGAGACAATTGCAAACCGCATCACAACACAAGTGAAGACTGTTTTTCCATACAATCGGTTATAGATTTATAATAATTATTTATTTTATAAATTTTATATCAAAAGTATGGCTAAAAGTATGACTTAAAACATATTCAATAAAATCTCATTTGTTTTGTCATACAATTGAATGAAATTAATGTGTGATTAAGAATACAATTAAACAAATGTTTTGTTTATATATTTCTCTATTTTATCCTTAATTTGAATAATGTTTTGATTAAATGTTTATTTGTAT
>JAQIXD010001796.1:0-13038 GCA_034699985.1 Minunthozetes semirufus | reverse complement strand
ATTGGTTGAGTAATGCCTTATCTATTAACAATTTCAAAACCCAAATCTGGGACAATATTTAATAATTTCCTGTTTATTAACATTTAATAAAATAAAGTAAACAAATGGTTAAAACAAATTTTAAAATTCGTATTCTTTTAAAATTCTATTTTTCAGATCTTCATAGCATTTGAGTCGGGTTTCTGCCTTTGCCTGATCAAACAAAAGAGGAAAGGTTAAATTACCATGGTACATTGAATGTGCACTTTATAATTACCAAGATTCCTTTGTTTTGTGGGGTTTGCCAAATGAAATACATAAAGTCTTTTATAAACGAAAGTAAAGCAAATATTTTTGATTCCTTTATGAGTCGCTCCCGAGAGTTGATCTCCTGTTCCCCAAAAGAAGTGCCATATATTTTGTTCATCTCTTTGATGTAGGAATCAATGAAGACAGACATCTGTTCATCTGTAGGAAAGTCACCCGAACCAAAGTCAGGCTCAATTTGTCCCCAACTGGAGAAGTATTGGCCGAAGTCTACCCCTCTGTAGTTATATGCCGTCCAATCAAAGTCTATTAGAAAGATCTGGACTTCCTCTGAGTGGTCACTCTCTTTGACTAAAATATTTTTCTTATTAAAGTCATTGTGAGAGAAAACAAGCGGACATTTAAGGCTCTCAATAACTTGATTGATCCAATCAACCTCTCTGATAAAATTGACCCTTTCCAGAACAGGATAATTCTGTTCCACAATTTCAGGAATTACAAACTCTTCATAATTGTGAGCAAGGGAAACCAAGAATGGATTGTCCCATTTGAATAAAAACATGACCATGTTGTTTTTGGGGATCGGTATTTCAAGCGAATGAAAATTTGCCAAAATCCTGGCTAATTGTTCCGTCCGTTTCCGATTGAAATCATCTTTGAAGTTGAAATAACGGCTCTAAAAGGTATTTGAAATGAAAAGATTAAATATTTTTTGAAAAATTGATTATATTTTTGATTTACTTCAATGAATTGACTGATAATTCCGACGTCGAAAACGCCCAAAATCTTTGGCGAGAATTGTCTCTCAGAGAGGATCTGATTCATAGTCAAGACATGAGTGTCTGACTTCATCTCTTCAAAGCCCTGAATAAGGAAACGGATCACAACTTTCTTATACTTTGAATCAATGTTTTCGGGCAGAGAACAGATGTATAAACTATTGATATTTCCATCCCTACAAAAATTAACAAGATTCAAGTTAAATAAATAGTAGCAGGATAATTTACTGACGAAATAGATTCAATTTTCAATTCATTTTGATCGAGTTCAGCCCATTTGCCGCTCAAATAAGTTTTACATAATTCATACAGTTTTTGTCGGTCTTCAACCGAAATACTTTTCATTCTCGGAGTGATTCAAAAAAAATGTGTTTAAGTTTATTGTACTCTCTATTTATATTGAAAATAAATTAAACAAGATTACTTATAATAGTCTTCAAGCAGGTCTTCCTCACATCTCTGGTTAACTTTAGAAAGTTCAATATCCTGGATAGCCAGGGTCCATTTCAAATTATCATCTGTTCAAAAAGATTGCCAGCATATTTCTACCAAATAGCTTGATTATACCGAAATTTATCTCTGTTAACATCTTTAATTGAGGTGTTAATTTTTGACCTTGATCATTTGATCAACAAAAATTCACTGTTACCAACAGACAAAGAAAATTCCTAGTTATTCAACTTGATCATCATTAACAGGTTGATTATCGCAATTTTGATACAGAGTTATCTTCAATATAAACAAACAACTTCAACCTAAATTAACCAAGGTTACTCTATTTGGACTCTAGACTCACTACTTATAAGAATTTTAATCTCATGAACAGTTTAATCTGGATCTGATAAAAATCAACTTGTCTAATTTTTACTTAAGACAATTAACTCGATAAGAAAAAGGAGCAACCATAAGAAATAATTTGAAATTTTACCATGCTATTTGAAATATAAATTTAATCATGCTAATATTACCTGTGCAAGTGCTAAAAAGCATTGACTTTGAGATTTAATAGAGAACGAACAAAGTTTTACCTTTCTTAACCTATTCAAAATGGAATACCTTGGCTTAACCTTGTTATGATAATAATTTCGATACAGAGCCAATAGCAGGTGTTCCTCTATACCGGTGTCAATTGAAATTACGGATCTGTTTGTACTGAACCACTGTTTAAACAATGAGATCCCTTTCCAATCAAATCATATAAAAGTGTTTGAAATAAATAATACTTTTATTCAATCACTCAGTCGTTGACTAATTGTAAACAATGTTTAAAGAGTTGTTAGTTTTAGTAGTGATCGCATACCTGTGCGATCAATCCCAGGCCTATCTCGAGGTTAAGGGAAAGGAGTTCCACTTCAATGGGAAGAAGGTGTTCCTTTCAGGGGCTAACATAGCCTGGAATGAGTTGGGAAGCGATTGGGGAAACGGCAAGTATTGGGGCCACAGAACTAAGATGAACGAGTGGTTGGCCGGCATATCAGCACACGGGGGTAATGTCGCTCGTGTTTGGCTTCACTTCTGGGGCAGTACTTCACCCGCTTTCGACAACAAGGGATACGTTGTGGGGACTGACAAACAAAATGACCTTGTCAAAGAAATGCAGGCACTCTTAGACGACGCCGAAAAGCATAACGTATTCATCATTTTCTGCATGTTTACGAGTAAGTCTTACCTAGTACAAATTATAGCATAAAATCTAGCCAAGATTGAATAACCTAGATAATTATTTTTGTGATAAATAGCCTCAATATTCAAGACTGACGACGGATTCATTACCGATGAGAGCAAAATACAGTCTTATATCGATAAAGCGCTCAAACCTATGGTTGAAGGAGTGAAAGGTCAGCCTATTTTAAATCCATTCCTAAATGTTGCACATATTTATCATGATCATTTACTTTAGGCAAGAAAGCATTGGCCGCCTGGGAAATCATGAACGAACCTGAAGGAGGAATGGATATCAACCACAAAGACACCGACACTAACACCTGCTTTGACACAAACCGATGGCACTCCAGTAATAAGGGAATGGGTTTTGAACTGAAACACCCAATAAAAAGGTTAGTCTGGAACTAATTACGTCAAAGACATGTAAATGAGCATGCTTGGTTATTTTCTAGAGTCCTTCGGTTCTTCAATTGGATCACTGCAGCCATCCATACGTTTGACTCTTCAGCTCTGGTGACAGTGGGCTCATGGAATCCCCGCACCTGTACTGACAAATGCGGCAATTGTTTCAACATTTATAAGGACGAGTGTATGGTAGCGGCCGGCGGTAAAGCCAACGGCAAACTAGACTTCTATCAAATGCATACCTATGAGTGCAGCGCAGAGTTTCCCATCAAAAGGACGGCCGAACAGTACGGTCTCGACAAACCTCTAATCATTGGGGAGTTCTCTACGAAGAGGTCGTGCGTTGGAGACGCGGCTCAGGTTTATAAGCATTACTACAACAGTGGGTACAACGGATGCCTCGCCTGGCAGTACAACGACCACAACGACAACGATAGGGACAGTCGGGACGTCATTAATCACGGAATGGAAAGCATCAGAAAAGAGACCAGCAATGGAGAGATTGCCGTCAAAATAGGCGGATAATTCCAAAAAAATGATCATGTACATATATTTTATTTCAAATTAAAATAATAAAATTTCAAAAACACCTGACAAAAACCATCTAGATTAAAATTAAACAGTTTATAAAGTGTTAAATTAAAAGGGTTAACCATGGTAATCCTTAAATTGTCAAAGAATCAATTAATGGTCGAATTTATTGGCAAAGAATATTCCCGCAGAATCTTCTCCTTCAGATTCTTGTAACACTTGAATCGTATTTCACCTTTCTCCTATTTTAATCAAATTAATAATTAGGTTTTATCACAAAACAAATTGAATGAATACGAACTAGCATATTTTTGCCGATATCTGTCTGCCAAATGGTAAACATAATGTCTTTGACAAAAGCCATTAAACTAAAAATCTTCGCCTCTTTTATGATCTGTTGTCGAGAATTGATTTCTTGTTCAGCATAAGAGTCACCAAATATTTCGGACATCTCTTCGATGTAGGAATCAATGAAGAGAGACATTTGTTCGTCTGTAGGAAAGTCACCCGAATCGAACTCTGGTTCTGTTTGGCCCCAACTGGAGAAGTATTGGCCAAAGTCTACCCCTCTGTAGTTATATGCCGTCCAATCAAAGTCTATTAGAAAGATCTGGACTTCCTCTGAGCCCTCACTCTCTTTGACCAAAATATTTCTCTTATTAAAGTCATTGTGAGAGAAGACGAGGGGACAGTTGAGTTTATGAACAAGCTCGTTCAACCATATGACTTCTTCAGCGAAATTAAGGTTCATTAATGTTTTGTAGTTCTGTTTGATTATCTCATTTCGGACGTTCCCTTCCAAATAGGTTTTACTGTTCCTCTCGAAGAAGGGAGTTCCCGATTCTGCCAAAAACATGATAGTTCCTTTTTTCGGGACAGGCATCTCTAAAGAATGGAACCTGGCGAGTGTCCTTCCTAATTTTGAAGCATATTTTGGATTCACATCATCTTTGAAGTTGAAATATCGGCTCTAATCAAGAAAAGGTGGTTCAGGTTTGTCCAACAATTGGTGATCACTTACTTCAATGAAGTGACTAATTGTTCCTTCGCTGAAAACAGCCAATAGTTTCGGCGAAATATTCTTCTCCGACAGAATCAGATGAATGGCCAAAACGTGTGTATCCGTCTTAAAGTCTTCGAGACCTCCGCTGTTGTATCTGATAATAATGCGCTTATATTCTGTGACCACGTCTTCGGGTAAGGAACAAATGAAAAGGTTATTGATATTGCCGTCTCTGTAAATAATTGCAAGATTAGTTTTGAAATTTTTTAAAATTTCTAAATTTCCATGACTCACGCCATGGTCTCAATAATCAGATCCTCTTGTTTTACTTGAGCCCAGTCTCCTCTCAAATATAGCTTGCACATTTCATATAATTCTTGGCGGACTTTACAATTCATTTTCACCATTTTATTTTCAACTTAACGAGCAAAATAGCAAAGACTATAAACTTACCAACGAATTAAACTTTTAAAACCAAACCTAAAATTACATCAATTAAGCATTTATCAAGAAATTATCAAGGTTAAAAGTTCATACACTTATATGAATCAGATATAAACTCATTAAACTCATATCTCATTGATTGCTAAATAATTATCAAGTTATTATCAATTTTAAATTATAAACATAAGAATTATCGAACCCAAAAAATTTTATCTAGTCAATCAGTAAGCTTATAAAAATGTTTATTATCTCGCAAGTTCAAATTTTGAAATCTATTTTGAATTAAATATTGTCATGGTTAGTTTTTAAGGTGAAGAAGTCCGGCCAAAAGTGATGTGAAGGCCGCGTTGTAATCCATAGCAACTTCGTTGTGAACGTAATCGTCTCTTTTATCTTGGTAAGCGTCGTTTTTATCGGGGCCACCAACCATCGCTCCAGTTAAAACATGGGGATTTGGACCAGGGTTACTCATCGCTCCGTAATCACAAACTTTGGGCGGTTCCGGGCACGATCTAAAAGTTATAATTTAAACATGGTCATATTTGTTTGCTAATAACTTGATACTTACGATGCTCTGTGATGTGGGTGTTGTGGAGGGTTTTCCCCGACTCCGACCACAAAACTGTGTCCGGCATCTCCTAAGGCGTATCCGACCTGACTTTCGGCAAACTTTCGATATTCTGCGGCATTTATGCCAACTTTAGCCGCCTTTCGGACAAAAATTCAATTAATTCAATATAAAAGTTGATATAATTGAAAAGTATCATGATCAAATTATACTATACCTGCAAACAAATAAAGGCAACATTTTCCGCGTGTCTGAGTGGTCCCCATTGATCGATGTATACCATTCCTTTCGGTGATTTTGGGGCCACATTGACCACCCATTCGCAGAAAGTCTTAGCCATTGTCTTGTATTTCTCTTCGCCAGTAATCTCAGCCATCAATACCTGAACGCCGGCAGTCTTGTCGTCCCAACCAAACTGAGTGGGCTTTCCGGTCAACATTTTACTGAATTCGTTGAAATGTTTTTCCGCCTCTGATTTGTATTGGCTATCATTAGTAGCCCTGAGCAACCAGGCAGCTGCCCATGCTAACTCATCGCCAAAGCCTGACCACGACTTGTAATATCCTGAAGCGTCGGTGATTTCCTCGGTATAGGTCGCCCGATGTTTGTTCGCAAATGTGTACAAATCTTTGGCCTGTTTTAGAAGTGTAGCCGAATAGGAAGGATTGGTTTTCTTGAATGCTATGGAAGCGGCCGCCATCGCAGCGGCGGTCTCTCCCACTAAGTCTGAACCTAGGATTTTATCAAGCAAATATTTTGCAGTGACCTTGAATTTACATTTGTTTATTGAAATTTACCTCCTTTGTTCGATGTGACCTTGTATGCCGGTCTCGGTTGTGCTTTGGGCCAGCTCTCTGGTCTAGTCCACTGAGCATGGTCAATCGCCCCATTGCCCACTTGTCCGTAAAATTCATTTTCACTTGTGTGGCACTAAAATGATCAAGTTAATTAATAACGCTTTAAAAACATATGGGAACAAAATTGCCTTGATAAAATAGTCTGTGCCCCATTTGATAGCACTCAGAACATTATCCAACTCTCCGGCTTTAGTATAAGCATCTTGGTAGTCGACAACACCCCAGGCGAGCACAGTCATCGTGTAGGCCATCGGGAAACCGAACTTCACTAAATCACCGGCTATTTTCACCAACAAAACCATCATTAATTCTTTGTTCAATAAAATTGTCCTCAAAATATACCATCAAAATAGCCTCCTGTCAGGTCTTTTCCGACGTCTTTGCCGTCGTCGAGCATAGAGTCACCCCTCCATGCGATTCGGTTATCGGCGGGTAATTTACCCGATCTCTGGGCCTCATAGAAGAGGAGTGAGGCGTGAATCGCATTCTTGTAGTTATAATTGCCTTTTGTTCCGATCGGGATATTCTCGGAAACCACAAGAGTTACCAGAACTGAACAAAACAACAATTTAATTGTTTCTTGCATTTTGTCGTTTGACTCGATTAGTCTGAAAGTCTATAAAACAAAACATATTTCTATGAAAACGGTTTTCCTTTTATAACAAGTTTTTGATCAATAAATCGATTAATACTTGAGATTAAAGTTAAAAGTTTATACGAACCGAACAAATGGGGCGAAACTTATCATTATTATTGTTCGCCTCAAAAAACAATCTCAAATTACTTGAACAGGATTTAGATAACTCAATTGCAGGTTGCTCAATTACACGATTTATCAAATCCAACTAGATAACTATTCTTTAACAAGATTATAATTAATCAAGATCAAATATGGTCGCTCAAGATATTGAATATCCCCGATTAATCAGCATTAAATTAATTGAAAATACAAGTTCACAATTTGAACAAGATTATTTTTATTGAAATTTAATTTAAATAACAAGATGATAAATTATTTTTTCAATTTATATAAAGCAGCCAGGGCTCCCTGGAGGGCGGCGTTGTAATCCATGGCCACTTCATTGTGAACGTAGTCATCTCTTTTGTCATTATAAGAGTCACTCTTATCTGGTCCGCCAACCATTGCTCCGGTCAGGATATGAGGATTAGGACCTGGAGGACAAACCTTTTTAGTAAATAAGAATTTAATTTTAAATTTCACCTGGATTTTGCATGGCTGAATAGTCGCACAGGACAGGTGGGTTTGGACAAGACCTATTAATTTGGAAATTATCATTCAATTTAACACATGATTAAAGTTCAGGTTCACATACGCTGCCCTGTGATGTGGTCTTTGAGGTGGGTTTTCCCCGACGCCAACCATAAAACTCCTGCCGGTGTCGCCTAAAATATACCCGATTTGGGATTCGGCAAACTTTTGATAATCGGCGGCATTTATTCCAGACTTCGCCGCCTTTAAGACAAAATCAATTAATACTTCACAAGAGTTTGAATTTAAATATTACTTGAAGTGAAAGGAACGCCACATTTGCTGCGTGTCTGAGTGGTCCCCACGTATCCAAGTATACCATTCCTTTCGGTGATTTGGGAGCCTCGTGGACAACCCAATCGAGGAATGTCTTGGCCATTGTCTTATATTTTTCTTCGCCACTAATTTGAGCCATCAATACCTGAACGCCGGCAGTCTTGTCGTCCCAACCAAACTGAGTAGGCTTTCCACTCAACTGTTTGCTGAATTCATTGAAATGTTTGTCCACTTCTGACTTGTAGTGACTGTCATTAGTAGCCCTGAGCAACCAGGCAGCTGCCCATGCTAACTCATCCCCAAAACCTGACCAAGATCGATAGTACCCAGCTGCGTCAGCAATTTCTGTGGTATAGGTGTCGCGGTGTTTGTCCGCGAAGTCATACAAAGACTTCGCGTGCTTTAGAAGTGTTGCCGAATAAGTGGCGTCCGATTTCTTGAAGGCAATGGAGGCGGCGGCCATCGCGGCGGCTGTCTCTCCAGCCAAGTCCGACCCTTTTTTTGTAATTAATTGAACATGGTAATCTTGAATAAATTGAAAATGTCAGCTTCTATACCTCCTTTAGCAGAAGTGATTTTGTATGCAGGCCTTGCCTTGGATTTAGGCCAGTCCTCTGGTCTGGTCCAACTGGCGTGATCCTGACCACCATTTCCCACCTGACCATAGAGTTCAGTATCACTTGTGTGACACTAAAGTCAGAAAATGATTAAATAATTTTCACAAAAATGTTTGACAAAACTTACTTTAATGAAGTAATCGGTTCCCCATTTGATGGCTTTCAGTGCATTTTCCAGTTCACCCGCTTTAGTATAGGCGTCCGCATAGTCTACGACACCCCACGAAAGGACAGTCATTGTGTACGCCATCGGGAAATTGAATTTTACTTGATCTCCAGCTTTAAAATGAATATCAAATTTAACTCAATTTTTTTTGGCACAAACTTATGTCTGACCATCAAAATAACCGCCCGTCAGGTCATGTGACACATCTTTTCCATCGTCGAGCATAGAGTCGCCCCTCCAGTGAATCCTATTATCTTTTGGTAATTTACCCGATCTCTGGGCCTCATAGAAGAGGAGTGAGGCGTGAATTGCATTCTTGTAGTTATAATTGCCTTTTGTTCCGATCGGTTCTATAGTAATCGGCCAAACGGTGGGAACAACTCCTATGGTAATTGATTAAGATAATTAGAATGTGCATGCTAATTTTCTAGGTATATACCGATATCTATAGCCTTCCCATTAAATTTTGCACTAATCAAATTAGCACCAGGATTGTTATCATATCTGGCCTCAAAGGCCACGGTATGTGTTTCGCCTGACTTGACGGCAGGTCCGGTCAATACGTAATGTTTTTCATCAGTGCTTCCACTCTTAACAGAGCCGCCACTCATTACCTTTTAAAACGAATAATTAAAATAATCACCTTGCTCATTCAATAAGAGTATTAAAAATAGCTTACATTCAGTTTGACCTTATCGTCGAAGACAACCTCAATGGTATAGTCCCCGGTCTCACCTGATATAATGAACTGTCCCTGAGTAGCGCCCGGAAACTCAGCTTGGACCTTGTATGTTACTGAACCATAGGCACAGCCTAAGACCAGGAACAAACAAAACAACTGGGAAAAGGCAAAATTCATCTCAAAGATTGAACCTTGCTCAATTTGAAATGAGTGAAGACTAATAAATGGAAAAATAATTAACAATACTTTTTATACGAAAAATATTTGATAAGAATTCTATCAAAACTTTCTTATAATGGGAGAGACATAAGTGGTAACACCTAATATCAACTTCGATATTTTAAATTCACTTTTCTCTTACCAACTTTTATCTAATCAGTTTTGGTTTTGAACAAGTTTAATATAGTCAGGATTAAATCACAGCCTTGAGATAAGGGACAGACATAAGAAAAACAACACTTTATTTAGAAATACTTTGTAATTGAGACCAATATTGTTATCTTTCACAAATTGTCAATTGATATCTTGCAAAATTTCATAATTATTTTTTCGCAATTAAGCTTTTAAGTGATAGAGAGCTGCCAGCGCTGATTGGAGGGCGGCGTTATAATCCATGGCCACTTCATTGTGGACATAATCATCTCTTTTGTCACTATAGGCGTCAGTCTTATCTGGTCCGCCCACCATAGCTCCGGTCAAAGTATGAGGGTTAGGAGCTATAATAATGAATCATGGTCAATTTAATAATGAAAATATTTGGTAGGGGACAGACCAGGACTTGTCATGGCTGAGTAGTCGCAAGGAACGGGAGGGTTAGGACACGACCTAATTTCAAATTAAAATCGGGTTAATCATGGTCAATTTTCAATATTACATACGAAGCTCTGTGGTGAGGTCTCTGGGGTGGGTTTTCGCCGACGCCAACCATAAAACTCCTGCCGGTGTCGCCCAGAATATACCCGATTTGACTTTCGGCAAACTTTTTGTATTCGCCGGCATTTATGCCAACTTTAGCCGCCTTTTGAGACAAATATTTTAAAATTTGATTCAAAAATACGTTAAATGAGATAAACCTGCAAACAAATGAAGGCAACATTGCCTGCGTGTCTGAGTGGTCCCCATTGATCCAAATATACCATCCCTTTCGGCGATTTGGGAGCCTCGTGAACAACCCAATCGCAGAAAGTCTTAATCATTGTCTTGTATTTCGCTTCGCCAGTAATCTCAGCCATTAATACCTGAACGCCGGCAGTCTTGTCGTCCCAACCAAACTGAGTAGGCTTTCCATTCAACTGTTTGCTGAATTCAGTGAAATGTTTCTCAACTTCAGACTTGTATTGGCTATCATTAGTAGCCCTGAGCAACCAGGCAGCTGCCCATGCTAACTCATCGCCAAAGCCTGACCACGACTTATAGTAAGCGGCGGCGTCACCGATTTCCTCGGTATATGTCGCCCGATGTTTGTCCGCAAATGTGTACAAATCTTTGGCCTGTTTTAGAAGTGTTGCCGAATAGGAAGGATTGGATTTCTTGAATGCCATGGAAGCGGCCGCCATCGCAGCGGCGGTCTCTCCCAAAAGGTCTGAACCTAAATGTTTAATTGTTTGTAATTAATATTTTATTTGACCATGAACAAATTCAGTCTTTAACCTCCTTTAGCTGTAGTAACTTTGTAGGCTGGCCTCTGCTTATCCTTAGGCCAATCTTCAGGTCTGGACCATATACCATGGTCAATACCACCGTTTCCTACCTGACCGTAGAACTCAGTTTCACTTGTGTGGCACTGGTAGGTCAAACAAACACCCCTTAATAGACTGACAATTATTGAATTTTATTATTACCTTGATAAAATAATCGGTTCCCCATTTAATGGCTTTGAGTACGTTATCCATTTCATTTGCCTTTGTATAGGCGTCCGCGTAGTCAATGACACCCCAGGATAGGACAGTCATTGTGTACGCCATCGGGAAATTGAATTTCACTAAATCTCCAGCTTTTTATGAAAATTCAAAATTAATTCAAATTTTTTACACAAACTTATGTCTGACCATCAAAATAACCGCCCGTCAGGTCATGTGACACATCTTTTCCGTCGTCGAGCATAGAGTCTCCCCTCCAGTGAATCCTATTATCTTTCGGTAATTTCCCGGATCTCTGGGCCTCATAGAAGAGGAGTGAGGCGTGAATTGCATTCTTGTAGTTATGATTGCCTTTTGGTCCGATCGGTTCCACAGTTATCGGCCAAACTGTTGCCACAAATCCAATGTCAACTGTTTTTCCATTAAATTTTGCGCTAAATTTTAATCATGGTATTAGTTTTGTTCCAAAAGTAAATCTTAATGCAAAATGAACCTGATCAAATTAGCGCCGGCGACGTCATCATATCTGGCCTCAAACGAAATTATATGCGATTCGCCTGATTTGAGGGAATCACCCGTTAGGACATACTCGTGATTGTCGCTGGATTGGGACTTGATCTTCCCACCATTCATCACCTTAATAAAATAACCAAGTTTATTTATATTTATTATGATTGCAGTGATTTTTTTGCCTTCATAGTAACATGGTCATCGTATTTTAAATCGATGGACCACTCGCCCACTTCGCCGGAAATAATGAATTCTGCCTGGGTAGCTTTCGAAAATTGGGAAATAATTTTGTAGGTAGCTCCTGCAAATGCAGAGCTAATCACCATGCACAAACAAAATAACTTCAATACTATTAATTTCATTTTAAATAGAAAAACATATAATTGTTTTAAAATTGTTTTCACTTCTCTTATATAACGTCCTTCTAAATGATAATGTCAAGTGCTCAAGTACATCCCAACAATTATCTCAGGTTGTGAATTGTTTTTTTAGAGTTGATAAAAATAATCCAGTTAACAGTTTGGGTGAACTCGATATTAATCAAAAGATCAAGGATTTTAGAGTCAATTAATAAAACTGTTCTTAAATTGCCTACAGATCCGATATTTCGAAACTTAGCTTGATCATTATCAAACCAGCCGATAACTTGGATATTTGATGACCGGATCTTATATGATATGTCCTGATAAAATGTTTCTAAGTTTTCAAAAATATATTTGAGTTTAAACAAGATAAAAATTTGCCAAATTTAAACCTGGTTTATTCAAAAGAGAAAACAAACACTTAACAAAATATCGAAATGTTAACATGTTTATTTAACAGGTCTATTACAGAATTATAGGGTAATTCGTATTTTAGATTAACTAGTTTAATCTGGATAAAATAATGTTTCATTTTCTTGCGTTGAGTTTCAAACTTATTGTGATTTCGTGGATCACAGCTAAAAGACAACTCATCCACAATAGAACCGCACAAAGAAACCAATGGAACCAAACCTATGACTTCATTGTTGTCGGCGCCGGAGCTGCCGGTTGTGTCGTCGCTAATAGACTTACCGAAAACCCCAGTGTCAATGTCTTACTCTTGGAAGCGGGCGGAGCACAGGATGCGATTTGGACAGACTTTAATTGGTTTGTACCCACTATACAATCGGAAAGACC
>JAQIXD010001795.1:0-13046 GCA_034699985.1 Minunthozetes semirufus | reverse complement strand
AGACAAAGTGACTGTTAAGACAAGTGAGTAAAGACAGACTGAAATGCGGTGTAAAAGGGGTCTCCTTTTATACCTTTGAGTGTTAGTTTTGGCGGGAAAGGGTTGCTTCCAGAAAGTTCTAGAAAGAAATGAGTGTTTGATTGACAGGTGAGACGGGAAGGGAGACAATATGGCGACTGAAAGGACAGTAAAATACAATGAAAGGCATTGAAAGGCATACAAATGGAGCGATCATTACATGCATTAAATACAATCAAATTTAGGCTTAAAATACAATTTAAATATCAATTTAAATACAGAATTAGACGGAAAGAGAGATATAGTATGAAAGGATTGAATAGTAGATCGATCTCCGTCTCACTAGCATGATAACTTTTCTTATTTTGAAGATTTTGAAAATATTTCTTCAATGTTAAAATTTGCCACTATCTGGCTTTTAAATGCAAAAAGAATTTTTAAAATCAAATGATTAAGTAAAAAGTTATTCGAATTTTCCCGACATCAATTTAGCTTGTCCACTACTGTATATGACATTGTATATTCCCAAGACGTTTGATTTGACATTAATAATAGGCCCAATAATAGATATGTCAGTTTCTTTAAATTCTTTTCATCATTGATTTTCAGTCATTTTCTAAACTCTTGGAACTCATAAAATGATCAAATTTTTGAATCTCAAGAAATTTTTCAATTATAATGTCTGACCAACAAATAATTTTTACCTATTTTTTAACGTTAAGGAAAAATTAATGAATATAATGAAAATTTAGTCTAAATTAACTTTCGATTCAATTTACGATATGATTTCGAGTGTATCCAATTTCAAGTAATAATTGATCTATAATATTATGATATTATAATTAAATCAATATTATATTCCAACAAATTTGTGGATATAATTAATTAAAAAGAATTTGTTTGAATCAAATTTTATGAAAATAAATAATTATTATTAAATTAGGATAAAAATGATAACAGAGTGTAAGAAGTGGTTAATAATTTTGAGTAGTATTTACACAGAATATTGAAAAAAATAAAGATTAAATAATATCTTAATAAAGATTAAATGATAGTTATAAAAGTGGAAACCATGATAATAATAATGACAAACAAATTGAGTTATCTTTCAAAATTATTCGACAGTTTTTCTAATGCTTTTTCAACGGTTAGCCAAATGTCATAAATTGCTTCGATTCCAACGATTGGGTTATTTCCTCTGCGTTTCCTTCTTCCACAACATCCACCGATAGAACCACTTGATGTTACTAAAGCCGTGAAAAATGTACTAATGATTGGTATTAGGAATGAACCCAAACCAATGACCAAAAGAATTGGAAGAATGTAATAGAAATCAGACTTTTCCATAGCGCCATAACCACCATAATAGCCATCACCAAAGAGACCGTCATCTCTGGCCTCTCTTGACATTGAACTTCTTTTCCTGAATTTATTATAACTTGGTTTTAATTGCAATAATATTGGCGAAAATGAAGGCCTCGATGAAAATGTTTTCTGTGAATCCCCTTTGAATATTGAAGAGCGATCTGAAGACCAGTTTTGAGTTGTGAGAAGACCCGCAACCGTTAGAATAACAGCTATTACTGATGTTATCAAAAATCCCATTATTATTATTTCTATAAAAGATTTCCAATTAAAATACCTATAAAATTGAAATTAATTTCAATTTCTTTGAAATCATTGAAATATAGTTTAGCAAATGTTTTACCCAATGTCTTCCTTTTCGATGTTTTTCATCAATAAAATGAATTGAATATAAAATGATCAAGATAAAATATTGAAAACTATTTACAAAAATAATAACAAATTTGAGAAATATATGTAGGAATTTGATGACTATAACTCAAAGACATAGTGCTGTCAATATCGAGGTTTTTCCGAATTTCTTTCAATTATATAAGAGTTTGGTTCTCCGCCCAAATCGTTGATAAACAGTTAAAATTCATTCATGTATTCTAATGTTCAAAAGGTTTACCGACTCTTCTATTGTTAAGTACTTCCAGTCATCGAATTGAAACAATAATACAATAATATTGTATTCAAATGTTTCTTACATTTTGCCCAAAAAACTAATTAAATGTTATTTCAATTTAAATGTAATTTATTTTGTATTCATCCCTTCTTTTTTTGTTCGTTTATTATTTATATGTGGATTCGAGAGACCTGTGCCAATGGCACAGTCAATGCCACAATGAATGGAGTAATCAGTGGCACAGTGAACTTGTCAATCTGATCCACAATCTGACAAATGATTCATTCAATGCCGATCTCTGACCAAGTTTATGGATTATTCGTCTTTTATTCGTTAGTTTAAGGCTGACAATAGTTTTATAAATCATTTTATTAATTATAAGAGCGATTCTATCTATAATTCTGTTAATTGGAATTATTGGAAATCGAAAAACAGTAATCATTAATAATTCAATCTATTGATTCATATTTATTGAAATAGTATAACAATATTTGAAATTATTGTTTCACTTACACGGTATTTAGAAGGATATAATAATTCCGTAATCGGCGCCCATAATTTTATAGGTAATCCAACGAGAAAATAATCTGTAATTTTTTATCTGCGTCAATTATGGTGCCGGAAACCAATTTCATTTTACTAGTACCCATGAAAAATATTTTAGGCGGCAGCACACCGACCACTTTATTTGTGCTATGCGTCCAATAGACTTCAGCATTGAATTTCGAACAACTAGAATGACCATATTGGGTCTGAATATGACCATACTCAAATGAAAGTTTCCACATTGATTTATCATTGTATTACCTATGAAATTATCGTGACTGATTTACGGAATCAATATAACCTTTAAGTGAATCTCCAGGTCAGTTTTATAGTACATTCAAACTTACCCTGTTATGAATGATTTTTCATCCTGATTTCAAATATGATCTTTGTTTCTGCTGATCAGTTCTTCTTGGTATCGAACTGGAAATTGAAAATAATCTTCGGAGAACGTGTATTTAAAGATACATTTTTGAAGATCATATTTGAAATCAGGATTAAAAATCATTCATAACAGGGTAAGTTTGAATTTGCTAGCTAATAATCTTCAGGGACTTTTTAATAGTCAGTCAAAAAGTGATTAACTTTGACAATTATATTGTATTCATTAATAAACTAATTTTATCAAGTTTCAATTTATTTTTATGGAAAGCTATTTGTTAAGATTTGTTTATTTTATATTCACTTTAAACAAATTATTTATATTTATTTGTTTGAATTAATAATATTTTAAGCAATTAATTGGATATAAAAAATTGTTGTTTAAATCATTAATTAGAATCAAATAAAACTTTATTTTAAGAAATTTCATTTGATTGGAGATAACGAAAACAGATTTTGAAATGTTAGCTCAATTTAAATTTCATTTGGAAACAAATATCCTCTTTCATAATTCTTTTCAATCTTGTGAGAAAATAAATAATGAATTACAATGTATAGCTCAGAATTCAATTTATTTAATTATTTAGAATTCAATTATTAATAATAATTCAAAGAAATAATTGTTTTTAGATATTTATGAATAATTCAAATAAATAATCGAATAAATAATTTTAAAGATTTTTGTTTTCATATTTCCTGATGTGTTGTTCAATGACTGAACCGATAGATCCCATAATTTCAAGTAAAATATTTTCATCGAGTAATGAATTGTTGACAGATCTTTTACGACCAAATGGTACGGCTCCTGGGAATCCAACGCCTAGACCTGACATCGGACTACTGAACAACAGGAACAGAATTGGAATTATGAGAAGAGCGCCGACGCCGACCATTATTAAAATTGGCAAAAATGAAAGCATTGGTAGACTCCCCAAAGATGTACCCTGGCGTTGATGAAGAGGAGTATACTGACCACTGGGACTTCCTTCTGGTTGTTGTGTAGTATAAGGCCATGATGAACTCGCAGAAGTTTGCACACTTTCCGAGCCATGAATATTATGCTGACTCTCGACATGATTAAGTAAAACCAATATTACTAAAAACAAACACAACTTTTTGAACATTTTTATTATTTGTGATATTATTTTCAAAATATTAATATTTTTGAAACAATTTCCACAATATTTCATATTTTTTGTGTTTTTGGTTTATATAGTTATCGAAAGAGGATCTGTTTCGACAATCGGAACAAATCATAATAAAAGAACTGAAAAATGAGTGAAAATTAATAAAATCGATGTTTTGTTTGTTTGTTTGAATTAAATTCTTTGTATTTTACAAAAAAAGTGAAGAAAAATACATTTTATACTCTATTTCTAAAAAAGAAGAATAGTTTACATATCATTGAATCCGTATTCAATTAATTGTTTGTCTTTAAAACAATAGAAAATATTGAATAACAAGTGATGTCTTAAAATGTTCTGTCCTTTTATTTGTTATCTGATTTGGTTTCTGAATGTCAAACCGACTGAACTAATAAATTATGATTATATAAATGAGATTGGCACTTTCTTTAACTGTTTTCTACGGCATTCTCACATCAAATACATCTTTTGAACTCAAAATCTATTTATTAATTAACTATAAGTCCGGTATTTATCGAGCGCTGAGTTCAATGAATCCAATAAATCCATAATTTTCTTCTTGAGAAAGATATCGGATCTCCGTTTGCGACCAATACCAATACCAGTACCAAGACCACCAAGTCCACCTAATCCGCCAAGTCCACCAACACCTAATCCATTAACTCCCAATCCCCCAACGCCCAAACCGTTGATACCACCCAAACCCAAAGGAAATACTCCTCCATTTGATAATAAGAAGGCGAACGGCATTATCAATGAACTGTAAGAAAATCAAATTATCTGATTATAGGTAAGTAGTTTTGAAAGTTCTCGTCTACAGATGATTTCGATTAAGAATTGCCATAAAGGGTCAATAAAGGGTCACTTTATGGCTTCAACCCCCTCTAAAGTTAAGATTTTGGCAAAATGAAGATGATTCTTAAAATTTGCAAAATCATCCCTTAATTCACTCCCAAAAATCGCTGAGCTTGAGAATGACTGGTATTTGGCCTCAACCCCCTCCCCTGGACACTTTTATCTCAAAAAATATCATTCTTTTAAATATATTCTTTTAAAAAAGCTATGCCTGCAGTTAATGTTAGTATAATAAAAGTTTATAAAAATGAATTTCTCTGAATATAGCTATAACTATAGTCAATAGATATTATAGTAATTGATAATAATATTGTGAAAAATGATTTAATAATTACATAATTAGTCCAAAAAATCCGGCGATTGTGAGTAAAACAAGAAATAAGGCAAAGTCGTCGCCAAAAATTGAATGACCATATCTTTTAGAAAGAGATTCGTAGCCAATTGACTCGGAATACGGAATGTGCTGAACAGGAGGATAATAAGGCTCTTTGAGACCCTCTTCCATTTGATCACTTTGGTATTCACTTTCGTCTTCGTAAACGATTTCTCCGGTCTGTGCTGTATGTGCTGTAATAGGAATTTCTGGTCTCCTATTTCCCGATTTATTTATTATTCTGGGCTTCGGGTCATTTTGATCATAACCCTCTGCCTTGAGTGCAATTATAAGAAAAATTAAAGCAATCACAAATAAATCACTCATTTTGTTTGTTTATTTAAATCAAAGGAATCAATCATTTTGTTGTTTATTTCTAATTTAATTACAATTTGACCACAAATTAAGAAATGACTCCAAAGTTAGTTATGATTATCTGCGAAGACATGATTTGATTTTAGAGTTTATATAATTTTGATGAGTACTCCACCCAAACATTCGGATAAAAGAGTTTTTAAGTCGAATTAAAATAACTAAAAACTAAATTATTTATATTTTTCTAAACAATGCATACATTTGTAAAGAATTTGGTATTAATTCGTGAAATCCGACGGAAACCAAAAGAAGTTCATCCGATTGTTTCGTTACGTTTTGTGATCACAACTAATGTTAGGTCATCTCAACGCTTATTGACCTCTATTTAGATTAACATAGAATAAGAATCTTTCACTAAATTAAACTCTAAAACTCAATACAAATATATTAATAATAAACTATAGGTTTTATTCATATTTCAAGCAATTCGTGATTTCTAAGAACATTAACAAAACATTATGTTTGATATTCTTAACAAAAAGTCTTAATCCATTGAAAACTTAAAAACCAAATGACTGAATGACTGCTGACATAGATTTGAATCGTTTTGTTCACATTTTCACACATTTAAGCGATTCTTTGAATGTCAAGAATCGACAATAAAAATATATTTAATCTTTACATTGATTTTGATTTGCAAATGCTTTACTCATTTCATTTTACACTCAATAGTATTGTCAATGAATTGACGGAATTTTTATTATTATTTCTTTGAATGCTTTTGTCTATAAGTCTATGCTTTTAACGCCTTTTAAAAATGATTTATAATTAATTACAAGAAATCAATCAATTGAACAATAATTGTAATAATTGTTAGATTTGTTCAAATGTTTACATTTACATTATGTATTACGTTTTCGTATCTTGAAAATTGAACTTGGTCACTATGTTTTATACAAAAGTAAAAATGTTTTTATAAAAATATAAATGAAATTATTTTTTATTGACATTGAAGTTGTATTATATCTATTATAACTTTTTATGTTAAACTCAATCGCAACTGATTTAAATTGAGTTTAGAATAATTCGATAATTGATTTAATGATTAAAAATGATTGCCATTTAAGTCACAGACAAATCATTTTAGTGTTAGATTTGAGTTATTTTTCGCATAAATTCACATAAAAATGTCAAAAAAGCTCTAAATTAATGGTTTACCGAAAGTCTATTATTTGGCACTTTTATGTCTATAAACTCTATTATTGGTTAACAAATACTTTTAAAAAATAAATAACAAATGAAAAGAAGTGATTTTCATATATTTATATTACAAAATGAGTATAACAAAACATAATTATTAAAAAAGAGTTCAAAATTGGCTAAATTTTTGTATTCCTTTCAGATGTAAATCCATTAAAACTTTTTTGATTTAAATTTTCAACATTTTTGAGACTTTTATTCAAAATTTCATAAATTTTTTGAATAATTTCTTCAAAATCTTGTCTTTCTTTAAAAGTGACTTTTCTGTGGTTTCGACCGTTTCTTCGATTGGGAACACGAAAAAAGTTGATGATTGGCATTAATAGGAACCCTAGAGGTAGTGTCCAATAGGCCACTTCTAATGTATGTAATATCGTCACCACTAGAGATGGATCAGTAAGAAAGTCAAAGATGAATCGGGGGGAAACAGCACTTGATTGTCTTCTTTGTGTAGTAATTCGGTTCATCCATTTCATAATATTTGAATTATATCCGATATCTAATGAATTTGGTTTTAATTCATTTGAATCACAATTGATTGCAATGCAAGCGATCGAAATCACAAACATCAAGGAATGACTCTTCAGTATATCAATCGGTTTCATTATTTCACTGAATTTGAAATAAAAAATTTTGAAAATAAGTTTTTTGTAAAATAAATTAAATTAAATTTTTTGTAAAATATGTGTCAAAAATAAGTGTTACTAATGTCTACTCTACATAAGTGCTCTCAATTTCAAGATTCAATTGCGTCCCCAAAAAATAATCACTCAATCTATTTAACAATTGAATAAACTATTTATACTTATTTTTAGTGTTAATGTTTAACTTTAAGAACATCTAACTTCACCTAGCTTCATTCATTTATTTATATTATACAAATCCAACTACACTTACCAACAGCACTTAACAATATTGTAAGGGATATTCTTGACACATTTGTGTGTTTTTCACAGTGATTGACCAGTCATTTAAACCTAACTCTTCCCTTACAATAAGTGCTGTAACAGTTGGTAAGTGTAGTTGGATTTGTATAATTTAAATCATTTTTCAAAATTGAGTAATAGATTTGAAATGCTATTCAATATATGGACAATCGATAAGAAAATATAAATCAATTAAAATATTAAATGAATTGAGAAATAATAGACATTAAAATAGTTATATAATAAGTGATATTCAATTATATAAAGTGAGTAAAACCTGAACTTTTAAATGGAAGGAATTTCTAACAAATGAAAAGCAAATGATGATTACCTTTGACATTCAACTCCAAATGCTTTCGGTGACACAATATCTGAAGGTTGAGATCCTCTTCCTGTCTGTGGAGAACTCGAAGGCCAATACTTTAGGCAACTCTTAAGTAAGAAGTCTATACTCTATACTCGTTTGACTGATATTTTCATATAATTTTGGTTTACTCTATTCAACAGTTGATTGCTCTCTCCCTCAAGTTATTTATGGAACAGGTTTTACCCTGAAAATAATGTTATGTAACTGTTTATCCTATTATGAGGTCACTTCTCATTATATGAGGTCCTCTTTCAATGAATTTCATAAATTAAACCCTTGTTTGCATTTATATCAGAAACTAAACTAATCTCTTTTTTCCCAAATTCTATTACTGAAGAAAACATTTCACAACCATTTAACGACTTTAAATGACTTTTACACGATTCTATTTCTCAAAAAATATTTTCAGAGAAAGGAGAACACAATAATAGACGCATTTTATTTAGGTTTCAATACATATAAGCTTCAAATTTTCAAAAAAAAAATTGTGTTAAGAAATTATTCAATCAAATGATCATTAAAAAGGGATTTTCAAAATGGGAGAGAGAGAGAGAGAGAGAGAGCCATTTGAAGCAAGGGTACTAGAGAATAAAGTTATTAAATAAAAAGGAAAATTGTAATATAAAATTTTCTCATCCCTTGTTCAATTAAGTAAGTTTACTAAACCAGGTTATAATTATATTAACAACAATAAGAATTACTTTTTGGAAATTCAGAAAATGAGTATGATTCTTGTCTTAAATGAATTATCTTTATTTTTTGTGAAATAATTACCGAATTTATATATAAATATGGAAACCGTTTTAAAAATCTGTGTATTTGTCAAAAGCTTTACTCAAATGTGAGACAAAAAGATTTAATTCGTTTTTATAGTAATTACTTTCGTTAAACGGAACCGAAATGTAATTGATTTCTCGTTTTTTCCTTTTGCCTGAACCTCCAACTGGAAAGAATAGCTGTTAAAGGGATTCACAAATCAAATCAAATCAATGAATATTTTATATAATTGAGACTTAAGCCACAAATGATTGCGACTCTAAGGAAATGAATGAAATACAATTACTTGAATCAAATAGAGCCCAATAGGAATGAGAGGCATAATAAGTGATGACAATCCCAATAATCCAATTGTAGGCAAAGCAATCAAAGCTAATGAAAGGTTTTTACAAATTTGTATTTAATGCCTGATTGAGTCTCACCGATGATAATTAGCGGATCGATTACGAAAGGAAAGACTCGTAAATCACCAGAAGGGGGCTGTTGAGAGGGGCTCTGAATCACATTAGAGAGGGGTCTTATTCTACTTATTCTTACAAAAGACATTTTTAATACTCACTGTCGAAGCGATTTGTGGTATTTGTTGTATTTGGCCATTACTTAACTGAATGTTAGTAAACTGATTCGGATCGGATGGCATTTCCATTCGCGTCGCACTTATAACACATCGATTAAGATTATATAACCAACAAATCAAAAACAAAATTGTCTTATGTGTTGTGCTCAACATTGTTCGGATCAAATGTGAAGGGAATTGCATCAATTGTTTTATTTAAATACTCGACCAAAAGATTTGAAGCAGAAATTTAATTAAAATATTCTGAGTATTTGTTTCAATGATATGTTTGGGTCAGTGCTGTCAGTGTTTTAGCGATGACTACAATTCAATAGAAAATATGCTATCATTTGAGGAAAAGATTTGACTTTTATTATGAAATAATTGGCGTTTTATTCGTTAAATAATTTAATCAATAAAAAAGTTCATCAAAAGAATTCAATTCTATTATATTTTCATTATTTCGTTTCAAAATTAACAAATGATTTAACCTTTTGTATGGTTTTCGACATAAATGTAACTAAAATTGAATAAAATTTAATTTTCTCCAATTGTCGACAATCGCTCACATATTATATATTTGATGACATATTATATTTTTCATTAATTCATATAAAATAGAAATAATATAAGAATAAATAAATTAAATAAATTAATTTGTTGACTATTATCCTGTGGTTGGAATGATAGGGTTGGCCCCACCTGTAATGGCCGGAATCAATGGAAGTAAAATTCCTAAAATCAAACCAATTATTTAGTGTTTAGCAGATAGTATTTAGAGAAAAATTACCAAGGTTTCGAACTATGGTCATGAAGAAAAATACGCTCTGAAGTGCAACAGGAATAAGAAGTAGTCCACAGAGAAGAGGTGCCCCCAAAATTAGTAATAGTGGAATTAGCCATTTGAAATGTTCGCCCCCTTTCGACTTATTTATTACAAAAACCGGGAACTTTTGCAGTGTATTAGGAAAGAACGGGTTTAATGGATCGGTGGTACCGGTAATCCCAGGAATTGTTGCCGGAAACAATCCAGGTGCTCCTAAACCACCTGCTTTTTAAAAACTTGAATTTAGAATATATTTTGATTTTTGTTTTGTTTTTTGAAAAAGTATACCTGGAATCGCTGTTATTTGTATTGTGGACGGCATTGACTCATATCTTCAAATATTAAAAACTTTTTATAAAATTCGAAGCAATTTATATATTTTAATATAAATATAGATTTGGTTTTTAATAGATTTGCAGTTAATTTAATCAAATTTAAAATCAAATTGTATTTCAAAGAAGTTTTCATGGTAAATTTTAATTTTCTTTGTAATTTCACATTAATTGCAGAACTTTTTTGAATTTAAAAAAATTGACCAGAAATCGAAAATCCTCCTAAATCGCCCCCTCTAGAAAGCCCCCTCTATAATGGCAAAGCCTCTTATCCAGTTATTAATAAGAAAAATAGTTTATCGAGTAATTTAGAATTTAAATGGATAATGAAAATCTTAATGTTTCTAATTTGGAAATTAATTATAAAATGTAAACTTCAGAGAATAGCGATCTCTCTGTTGACTAACATATAAGTATAAAAAGGATTGAATTTTCAGAATTTTAGTTACATTTGATTAGAAATTGATTAAAAAGAATATTAAAATATCTTACCCTTCATTGTTGTTGTTATTTGGTTCAGTAAAATATGGTTCGTTGTTAGACTTGGACTCACGATTCTTTGCATAAACATAATTGTAATACGGCTTATGGTTGTGCCAATAGGCAGCAGAAGCCCAACGTTTATAATCTTCTTTTGCATCTTCTTTGTTGTCATCTTTGGACGAATCGGTTTCACATTTGATGTTTGAAAACAATAAGAGTATTGCGATAAGAAAACATATATTTAACATCAGAAACATCCAGGTCCTGCAATTCCGCACCATTTTATTCCAAATTAAATCAAAACTTTTTAGTGATTAACAAATAATTTTAAAGTTTTGTTAAATATCTCGAATTCATTGCAAATTAATAAATAAAAGTAAACCAATCGATCAGTTGATCCAAAGGGTTGTGAACAAAGATTTATCGAATTATCGCTTTTATATGTGAGAAAAAGGAGCGGAAATATAAAAAATTAATTCTTGAGACGATTGGAAAAAAAACCGATAATTATTATGTGGTATATCCTAAACAAATCATCCTAAAGGCTGAGGGCAGCCAACTATAAAAGTGTAGGAAATTTATTATTGACCTCATGTCAGATCTCACCAAAACCTCACTGCGATGACAATACTGATCAAAACAATCCAATGTCTGGTATCCAAACTAATTATTATCAGTTCATTCAGCCATTGATCTGTTTTTTTGGGCTCAGCTCTTCACTTTTTTCTGATTAATCAATGTAACCTGATAACCTCAAGAATTTTAAAGCATTCATTTTTGAAATTAATTTTGCGATTATTATTAAAATGTAAATATTATTACAAAAATTGAAATATTCCTTAAATCTAAATGCTATCGACCTTCAAGTGGTGATAACTGGACCGAACAATATTATGATTTTAATATAAATTTAATCAATCGTTTGAAAATACGAAGCAAAATCATGCATACAATACTTTATAAGAAATAATCTAAACTTTTACATTAATTACAAAATTCTTTGATTTAAAATTCTATTCAATATATAATAAATAATATTATTTTTTCTTAAATTAATCGAAAAAATCTAATACAGTTATGCGAAATATGAATATACCATGGTCAAAATTCGTAAAAATTCCTGAGTTTTGACAATTATACCCTTGAACAGCTTCTCATTTCTATTATTGGGTGTTAATCCTGAGTAATTTGAAATTTCTATTCATTTAATTGGAATACTAATTAAAGCGGTTTTTCTTTGAGAAAAATTCAATCGATTTTTTTATATAATTTTTTTTCAAAGATAAGACAAATTAAATGAATAGCAAATGAATGGCAAATACTTTAATTTTATTTCGCATTTATTTCACACTTTTTTAAGAAAATCCGACTGAAATACTCTGAACCGAAACATTTAATGGAGAATAACATTTGTTTTATTGATCGTTTATTCCTTGTATTTCCCACTTATTGCCACTTTTGAAGACAACAATTCAATTACAATTACATATAATTTTCTAATCACTCAAAAGAATATTCAATTATAACAATAATTGTCTTAAAACTGAATTTATTGTACGAATTGAAGCGAATAAAAGTCAAACATAAATCTGTGAAATATTTTCCTCGAACTATGAATTAAATTAAATGTTTTACTAAATTTTAAATTAGTTTTAAATTAATTGATTTTTGAGTAGTTTTGTTGCGAAGCAACAAATTTGTCGAATAGCGATGAAAGAGTGGTCAGAATAATAGGATTTAAATGCCGGTCACTCCTTCGTCTTCTGCCGCCTCCATTATTGGCATTATTCTGCAGATTTGCCAGAGTCTGAAACACATCCAAAATTAATTAAATATAATTATTAAACGATTAATTATTTCTTCTTAAAAATGATTGAAAAACACATATATTAATATGAAGTTAATATAACCATG
>JAQIXD010001794.1:0-13048 GCA_034699985.1 Minunthozetes semirufus | reverse complement strand
AAAACGAGTGCCAGAGAGAGAGAGAGAGAGAGATAGAGAGAGAGAGAGAGAGAGAGATTTTATATCTCAAATATGAGTCGTTATTCAAAGCTTTATTCCAAGGGTTGGTCTGAGTGACTGATTATTTCATTTTTATGTGTTTTCATCCAACGGTTCCCATAATTTATTCATGTGTTTTACTAAACTAGCGTTTCGTGAGGGCTCTTAAACCAATCTTTTATAGTCAGAGTCGGACATAAAAAATAGTATTCAATATAATAAAAGTAATAATTTTTCATTCATATGATTAATGGACGCCTAGTTTTCAATGGGATTTAATGAACGGAAAGATAGCCTTTACTCCAGAGTTTAACATTAATTCAAGTATTCATTAATCAATTCAACATTTTTTCTTTCATCTATCAAACAATTTATGGTAAAAAACACAGATTTTCCGCACAATTAGACAATAAATACCCAGAAATAAATCAATGGTTAATACCATTTGGAAAAACAGTTTATTTTCAAAAATCAATTTTATTTGAATTAAAAGTAATTTTTAAATAATAATGACTTCTAAATAATTAATAAATAAGACGTGAAGTGCAATAAATTAAGAAATCGATGACTGTCTGACAAAAAAAAAATATTCCTAATAAAAAAATTCCAACTTTTTTTCAATTAATTTTTTACAATTTTTAGTTTATCATGATAAAGTTTAGATATCATGATTGGAAATGGTATTTGAAAATCTAAGCTCGAGTTCAATTTTGTTCAGTGAATTCGTATTTAAAGTGTAGAATATTCTGTAAAGAATTTGTTTCGGTTTTTATATACAATATTTGTTTGTTATTCAAGTGTTTGTAATAAAAATATTTCTCTGATGTCTTCAGTGGTTCAGATGTCTTGTGTCCAGTTATTAGTCATATCTTTGGTGTCTATATATTAATGTTGAATATGTCTGTTCTGTTTCTGAGTGTAATTTGAAAAACAAGATTTGTTAGTAATGACCACTAAAACGAGTGTTAAGACCAATCAAATAACACACGGGAGCTGTACGTATCGCAAGGAAAAGCCTAAAGAGCACAGAATAAAATCAATTATAGAGAATATTCTGTAGAAAATCAATAAAAACAGAATAATT
Source organism: Minunthozetes semirufus (assembly GCA_034699985.1). Taxonomy (NCBI): domain Eukaryota; kingdom Metazoa; phylum Arthropoda; class Arachnida; order Sarcoptiformes; family Punctoribatidae; genus Minunthozetes; species Minunthozetes semirufus. The sequence continues at coordinate 11,925 of JAQIXD010001794.1, read as the reverse complement.
ATGAATCAATGTATACCGTGTTGTGAGTTCTCTGCGTTTAATTTCTGGTCACTATTTGATCGCACTTTTAGTTGGAATGGTTTTGATCGGGAGATCACGTAATCGTCTTCCAGTAGTTTTGTGCCGCAAATTCTGTCCTCTCCCGGACCGCTGCCCTCAGCACTGCCCTGATCTATACCAACAAAGTCGTCAACATTGCACAGTCCACCACTCGCGCCTCTTGCGGTTAGATTGCCCTCAAAGGGAGCACCCCATGAGAATGATCCGGGTGTATCGGTCTCCCATTTAATCGAACAGAAATTCTCTTCAACTCTAACACAAGAAGTGTACCGAAGATTTGATAGATATCTGGCTCTGCCTTCCATCTGAAGAATTAATTTTATTGATTTAGTTTAGGAAACTTTGAGAGTTTGATAGCAATACAGGTATACTGACCGGCAGTCCATAATTGAAGCTCTGGACCACTGCTGAAGGAGATCGGAAGTATTGGAGACAACCGGACGGCGCCATATCCAGGTTATTGCAGGGAATCATATTGATCTTGATCTTCCACTTTCGGCCGATGTTGTTGCCATTAGTCACAACTGAGAGTACCACAGGATTAGCTGATCCGCGGCCCATATCCACATACACTACAAGAGAAGACATTGGCTTACAAATGGTTTGACACAAATGTTATGGTTATGTCCATACAGTGCTGATTATTGTTGTCACCGCAGAGAATGGGAAGCCGTTCACCGACAGTTGTTCTAACCATAAATGAGTCAGTAGTGCACTGTCCGTTTTCGTCAGGCTGTGCCAGAGTGAACTCCTCGAAGTCGAGTCTCAATTGGCAGACATTCGGTTGTTTATCGATAGTGACCTGACAGGTGTTTGTGCCGTTGTCTGTTCGCGGGAACAGATTGTTCACAAAAATAGTCTCATTCTCTTTAGTCCGTCCCCCGCACGTGAACTTGAAATTACAACACGAGGCAAACCCAGAGGCACAGGTGCCGTCTGGCGTTCCCGATCGGGTCAGGCAATCATTTTGAGCTAAACATGTTCCCGGAGTATTGGACTCTGTATTGCACGGACTGTTCTGGTATCGGATGATAGCGAATATAGCGGGAATGGATGGCGGTCTGAATGATGGCTGACCCAACACTACTGTGAAGACGTACAGCGAAAGGAATATAAACGATGGACGGATCTGATGGACACACATATAATTGAGTGACATTTCTTAGAGAATAACTCAAAACGAGAGTATTTCTTAAGATATCTTAAGATAAGATAAGTTATGAATATTTTCTTTAGACTCAAAAAACAAATAAAATAATGAAAAGAAAAAGAAATTTTTGAATCGAATTATGAATTGAAAAGTTATTGTTCTGGGTTTAAATAGGATCTTTGTTTATTTAATTAGCTATAAAAAAAAGTTGAAAGGTATCTGTGCTAAGAGTTTTCTAATAGTCAGATCACAAGTATTGCATAGTACAGTCAACTATAGTCACCTGAATGTTTTGTTTATCAAGCTATTTAAACAACAGGCTATTAAACCAAGATTCAAAAGATCAATATTAAAAAGTTTAAAAAGTTGAATGAATTGTGAAAAAACTGGAGAAGACTTACCATAACTGATATTTGGAGGTTTAGTTGAGATGATTCTCGATGTAAGCGATGCTCACATTTGGCACTTCGCTCAACAATTTCACCACAACTGATAGACCCGGAAATAGTGGTACAGCTCTTATATAATGGGTCATTGGCTGCCGACAGGACCGGTCCTCTCGCTGTATGGATGCGGCGGACTAACGCTCAACACTGTGCTATCAATAAGGATCGCCACTCATAAGGATGTAAGTGTTTCTCATTAAGCAATTTATTCTGCTGTTTGCAAAGTTTGTTTTGGGCTGTGCGGAGGGCTGTGCGGAGGGCTCTGGGTTAGGGTTTGGGTCAGTCAACAGATGAATTAGCGGTTTTATAGATAATTATAGTTATTTTGTTTTTATTACTCTGTAATCATCGAAATTAATACCAAAAGTAAAAGTTGTTCTCCAATTGAATCCAATGCTAAAAATGAAATCAAGATTTGATCGAAACTTTTGCTTTGAGTTTAAGATTAAATCAAATATAGATTTTTAGATGAAAAAAGTGAAACAAGACTTTCCTATTAGTCCTAAAAGTTAATTAAAATTCACTTCGACTGTAAGACTGAATAACTTTCCAAATATTTTTTGAGATAAACCGATAACTAAGTGAAGAATTCAAGTTTTTTCGCCCAAAATATTTGAGAAGAGATTTTCGACATTTTTAGTGCTGAAAACATCAGAAACATTTCAAAACAACTTCGAGATGAGAAACAAGTGATTAGTTTTTGCTTTTTTTCTGAACACAAAAAACTAATTTCGAGTTTTGAGCTGAACTTCAAAACGAGAAACAAAAGGCTATCGAAAGAGCAAATCAACAAAAATAATGGAAACAAAACTTAATTACAAATTTAGTTAACTTTTTATTCGGGTATTTGTTTTCATTCTGTGTTTGTCTGACAATTGGCTAAAAATACAAAACCGTTTGTTTACTCGCAATGAATGAACTCTGGATTTGTTGCCAAAAAAAATGCTGTTGTGATGAATGGCTGGCCTTCTCGGGTCAAAAACATTAGTTCCCAATTAGAGCCAGAATAGGGTTGAGATTTCGTAAGACTTTAATTAAAAGACGTTAAGAAAATTGTTAACAACAAAAAGCAATCAATTATTTTGCGTTACATAATAGTCTTGCAACAAATATTGCCCAAAAGGATAGTTCTCACGAATTTCCTCAAATAAACATTTAATCAATTCTAGGAAAATGTTTACGATTCGAGTACCGGCTATTGGGATAGATCCTTGCTAAATTTTTAATTATAAATTATTTGAGGATATCTACAATAATTTCCTTAAAACTTCCCACGATATCAATATTTTCTCACGAATGAGAGACAAATCAATTTAGTTTCGGTTAATTTCGGGAATAATTTCGGCGAAGCCTTTATGATCAAGATTATAATGAAGTGCTTTTTTTCAATAGATAACTTTAATCAAAAAATTTCTCAATTATCTCAAACATATTTATCAAGAATATTCCAGAGGTTAATAAAAGCGATTTAGTTCACCCGAAAAAAAATCGATCGATATCTAGGTGATTCACACAATAAACTATATATCTATATCTATAACTGTTCCATAGCTTTGGAAAGTATTTGAAGAATGATATAAAATATTGACACAAAAATGTGTGAAAATTGCCATAAATTGTTAAATAGAGCGAAAGAGCGAAAGAATTCCCATTCAAAAGGATTATAGAAAATATTGACAAAGAATTTGAGCGCAAAAAAAGTCAAAAATCAATATTTAATTATTTGATTGAATGGCTTTGAAAAGCGTTTTATAGTAAACTATAGAAAACTAATCAATTGAATTGAATTGTGAATTGAATTTTCCAAAATAAAATGCAGTGAATGGCCAATAAGGAAGTGCTGTCAAGTGCTATCAAGTGCTGTGCCTTTCAATGCCTTTGAAAAGTCACTATTTTCATACAAAATCGCAATTTAACCAAAAATGCCGTAAAAATTCAGTTATTATCTAACGCTGTGCCTGACCTTCACCTCTGGCAGAGCTCAGGCATTATATCACAGATTTTTAGTGAACGCCATAAACGCCAACGTTCTTAACGATTCTTCCAACGAGTGTCTGTCTGTGCGCTCTGTAGGCATCCCATCGATAGGATCGACGCCTCAGGTATGAACACGACCTTAACATTGGATTTCCGGGTTTTTTGTGCACAACTTTTTAACTCAATTCCCAAAAAACTTTGGATACGTTTTTACAAAATCTAAACAAACGCTTAAGAAATGAAAACCTTTTTAATTAGTTTTGGATTTTAGTCATCAAAACAATAAAAACAATATTTGTTTCAATCATTGTCTCTGAGATAACAATTGTCGCTTTCGATCAGATCTTTGTCTCATCTCTTCTTTCGATCAAAAGGTAAGACAAATGAAATACGTTTTGCAAAACTTCTCTTTCAATGGTTTGGTTCTCACAACAAAACTTTTCATCCATTCATTTGACTCTTTATTTCACTCTTTAAGAGGAATGTCTTTATTTCAAAGATAATTGTATTTAAATAAAAAACTTTTAAAACTCTATTATATAAGAATTGATTTCTCATTTTGAGAGCTCTTTCCAAAACTACTTGAAATTCTTGGTTAAAGTTCTCAGAAAATCGTTAAATATTTGATAAGAATATATAATCTTTGGGAAACTGTTCCGATTGTGTCATCTCTTAAATAATGTTTTGATTTAAAATTGAGAACAATATTGACGTCAGATTACGGGATATCGCGGATCAGCACACGGAGTGTCTTATCTCTAAATCTGTGCCCAAATATAAAAAACATATTTTTAATTCCAGATGAGGTCCTATCAGTTATTGGGTCTGTCATTACTCGTCATCATAGGCTGTGTGCCATCGGCTGAGGCTCAGTTCGTTCGTCCGATTTCTATTCCGGGAATCTTCTCAATGATTCGCTTCCAGAACACGGCCTGCAATGGAGATAACGAAGAGGGAGGAACTTGTCTTTATGAGGTCTGTGCCGACACACCAAACATGTCATTTGTTTTTGAGGGATAACTCCTATTATCTCTTTGTTTATCAGAACGAATGTCTCAATAGAAAGGGACAAGTGATCGGTCGGTGCGCTAATGGATTCGCCGCCTGTTGTTCATTCAAATTCACGTGCAATGGAGAGACCTCTCAAAACGAGACACTTTTTGTCAATAAGCAATACCCTGAGCATGAGAATGACACCAATACCTGTCAGGTGACTATCAAAAAGTTGCCGAATGTCTGCCAATTAAGAATAGGTTTGCACTCAATGTTCGCAAAATAAATACTTTTGTCATTAATTTGGGAAAACTTTGCTCAGACTTCGAAGAGTTCACTCTTTCACAACCGGATGAGAACGGCTTTTGTACGACAGACTCGTTTATGGTGAGGACAACAGTCGGCGAAAGACTGCCCATTATATGTGGCGATAATGGAGGACAACACAGTCAGTACCGGACACGAAGACGTGTCGGATGACAATCATTACAAAACAATAATCATTTGTAAAACATTTTTGAAAACAGTTTACGTTGATATGGGCAGAGGAAGTGCCAATCCGGTGGTGCTGTCAATCGTAACCAATGGCCACAAAACCAACCGAAAGTGGAAAATGAAGATTAATATGATTCCGTGCAATAACTTAGATATGGCGCCTTCCGGTTGCCTCCAATACTATCGATCGCCGACTGATGTTATCCAGAGTTTCAATTACGGACCGAAAGTAATGAACGCAAATAAAAATCCATACATTTTCTCAAAAAATATGAACAATAGATTTGATCCTTGAGTTCCGATACTTCGGAAGAATATTATTATTCTTTTGAATATTTTAGTCAAAGAATAGAGAATTTCAACAAAAGCTCTGAAAATAGAAGTGATATATGAATGGCTTTTACCACAATTACATCAATTAATCACTAAGAATGACATCAAATGTCATAACTTCATAATAAGAGTCAATTACAATGATTTTAATGCATTTATTCATTGAATGCCTACTCTTTCAGCTTAAGTATCGATCCCTGGATTTCAATCTCTTAATGGAGTCGATTGTCATTCAAATCTATTGTAATTCAATTGTAATATACATTCATTGTATTCATTGCATAATACAAAAGCAAATCATGAATTCAAGTGTTGACCTATTCTTCAAAACCATTATCATAGAAACCAATTTTCTTCGTAATGAGTGGCCATTAATTCAAACAAATTCTGTTTTATTCCCTGCCTTTCAGATCGAGTACAGGGCTCGCTATTTGGCTAATTTGCGTTACACAGTATGCATAAGAACCGAGGAGAATTTCTGCGCCATTAAATGGGAAACGGCCGAACCAGGATCCTTCTTATTTGGCGCTCCCTTTGAAGGTTTCAATTAATTTTGTTTTTCCAAAGAATTTCAAGAATTTTGACAAAAAAATTATTCTTTAATTTAGGAAAAGACACAGAGTTTGGTGAGTGCGGTCATCCCTTTCCATTTTCACCGTTGAATACGGGAAAAAGAACTGGAAAAAACCTTCCCTCTGAGAATATGGCGTCACTCCCTGGTGTAGTTCCCCCCGAACACGACCCTCTATTCCCCACTCGATTATGCAATGGTTAGACATTAATGCGAGACTCAGAGACTAACATTACATTCCCTTTCTATTTGACAAAAAAGGCGGTGCCAGTGGACAGATGTGCAACTTTGACGACTTTGTCGGTATAGATCAGGGCTCACTCGAGGGCACAGGACAGGGAGAGGACAGATTCTGTGGCGCAAAACTGCTGGATCACGACTTTGTTATATGTGAGCAAAAGCTTATAAATCTCTAAAAACTTGTGCCAAAAATAGGCCCAAAAAATCAATACTAAAGTAATAATGCGTTCCTTTTCATGGATTGATTGATAGCCCGCTCCAAACCGTTCCAACTGAAAGTCAGATCAAATGGCGATCACTTCAATAATGCATTCAATTCACAAACCGGTAAAAATAGTTTTCTGAATAACAATGAATGAATTGATGCGAATAATTGGCATTAAATCTACTTTTTCGCCCAATCCTTAGGTTTTGCAATGCGTTACACTCAACTGCCCTGTGTTATATAAGTTATATAAGCTGTGTATGTGTTATATAAAAACTAATTAACTTTTTTTCTATGCCTTTCCACTCATAAATCTATTATTTATTATACATTAAGATTTAATTTATTAATAAATCAATTTTTCATTGCATTCAAACAATAAAGTGTGAGTTTAAACAAATTTCCATTCAATAGAATAATTGACAAATTGTATCATGGTGATTTTGATAATTCTGAATTGAATAAAAGAAACATAAACTGTGATATCTCGATGATCCAGGATATCACAGTCCTGTTTCTTATTCGTTATATAAGGCGAAGGTTTTATTAAAGGATATATTGAGTGATATTTTAAAGTTACAGTTCGTTAAGGAAACGGATTTTTGAGCCAAAGATTAGTAACTCTTGGATTGAATGGCGAATAAAATCAGACAAAATGGCACTAATTATATACATTTAATTAATAATTACGATTTGATTTGAAAAATAAATTATTTTCGGATTAAATATTTGAATATCAAATGAAATGAACAAAAATTTTTGTTTAATTTATACGGAATTGCATTTAATCTGTACTTAATTTCCTAAGTCTTTATCCCTGTCCCTGTCCTCCCAAAAGAGAGAGAATAATACCGATGTTGTTGTCAACGGTTTCACTCTTAGCTGATCCAGAGGTCAGATTTGGCTTATTTAGAACCGTCGGATTAGTTTGGCTTTCGGAGTAGCCGTCAAGAGTGCCTCTATATTTTGAAGCACTGGCAGCATATCCATCTTCTTCACCACCATATCCACCGCCTCCACCACCTCCATCGCCTCCATATCCCCCTCCAAATCCACCTCCAAAATCACCTAACTTATTGTCCTCATAGATATGGTGGTGGGCGTGATGGTGATGGTTATACGATGGAGTATAAGACTTCTTATACGGACATTCCTTTACAATACTATATAAATTGAATAAAACAAGAATTGATTGTTAGTAAATTGATCATGCACAATTGCACAATTGCACAAATGGTTGTGCAGTTACTGCACAAAAGCATAAGACCATAAATTCTTGATAAAAATTGCTGAATAAGCTCGTAATCAATCAAACTCACTATATTGGGATATATTTTGGTCCCTCGTGAATAGGGACAGGTACATATTCCTTCTCTACAGGCATAGGGACGTATTCTTTTTCGTGGTGGTGAATGTCTTTGAGGTCATTCTTTCCTTCGTTAAGAAGATTCGCCTTTTTGTGTCCCAAAAGAGCGCCGACAAGCAATCCTTTATGAAAAACACTAGAATCGCCACAAAAAGATCAATACATACATACCTTTGAGGAATGACTTTTGTGAGGAACACAAGACAAACACCAGAGAAAGTGCTAAAAGTATTCGGATGAGAGTCAACGCAAACATATTTGGACAGACATTAAACACAAACTGAAATGTTTGAGAATTGAATTAATTTCTTAGTTAGTATTCGGAGTCGACCAGGAATTGAATGGTAATCCCATTTAAACATCAATTAAAAGCATTAAAAATAATTATAATAATTTGATTTTCATTTTCCAATATTAGAAGTCTTTCCACTCTTTGCGAACGACAGAGAAGTAAAAGTGATTTCTTTTATTCAAACAAACAATTACTGAAAATCGAGTTTTCATTTTGGGAAAGGAATGAGTTTATTGACTCATTTAATGGGTTCGGTATTCAAATCTAATTAATAGAGACAACGGAAAGACCTTATAATCAAAGATTTAAATTTGAATTTCGATCGAAAATCTGATGAATTGCTAAATGACTTGAAATACGGTTTTCATTAGAGTTTAAATTGTATTCTAAACGCTCTAATGATTTGATTATAAGCTTTTGTTCAGACAATTAGGGATATAATCGGGTGTTGTCTACAGATCGGGAAAACAAATCCGATTGAAAAGCAAATGAAGTGCGACTCACTATAAAACTCAGACACAGACCTAATTGAAGTGGATTTTATCGGAAATTATTGCATCGAAAACATGTATTTTCTGAAACGGAATCTATTGATCGCTTGTTTACTAATCCTAACCCTTTGGATGGCAGTCATCACTGCGATGGGCGACAAAAAGTTCCTCAAAGGACTCATTTTCGGAATTTTGTTGGCCAGGAATGGCCAGAATCAAGGCGGCGGAGGGTTCGGAGGCTACGGTCCTCCAGCATATCCCGTTCCATATCCGTGAGTAATAAAAGAATATTCTGTTAAAAATACCAATCATTTTGTGTTGTTTTTCAGTTTCCCATATGTATGACCATTTGTTTGATCATTTTGTTCATATTGTGTTTATAACTCTATTCATCAATAAATTCATTGATAACTCATTCAAATCTTTTGCGACACAATCTGTGAGACCTATTACTACCTGTTTTTGTGCCATTTCTTTGCTCTATTCTGTCCACTCTGAGTGGCAACTGATTTCCTGATAACTCCAATCATAGACTCAATTAAATAGTTAACCAAATATTAATTGCTATTCACTTAAACTAACACTAAATCTAAACAAATCTCTGAATTATTGTCTTAAATGTCCAATAATTCTGATATAAGTCTTATCTAAAGTTTTGTAGACAAAGATCTGTATCACATTTACAACATTACTAAGACGTTGGCTAAACACCCGTAAACCTAAACAATAGGATCTCATCCATTGACTCAAAGCTAAATCTATTCTGAGCTTAACTACTGATTAAAACTATTGCTTCAAAACAAATTCGTATAAAACTTCGGATAACTCTTTATTTTCATAGACTTTTCCAGAAAAGAGGAAAACTTATTGTCATTAAAATACAATCATTTGTTTCATAACTATTTAATTAAGTCTATAATTAGTTAATTATTTTCGATTTTATGCATTAATTATAGAAATGTTTGTAAATATTTGTTAAATATATTGCTTTTAAAACATATATTAATTGCTTTTTGTTTTTGTAAGTTCTGTTAAAAGTATTGAAATCATTGTATTATTGTTTATCACTATTTTTAAGGCTATTTTGTTGTTTAAAATTCAATTAAATGTCTTTTAATTAAAAATCTTTCGATTAGTTTAACAATAGTTTAACAAATGGTTTAGATTTTGTTTTGACTACTCTTGGAGTTTGACTAAAAGGGCACTTCTTTGAACAGAGAGCCAATACTTTCCCGATTATGGTTACGTCGAATGGCTTCGGCCGTGAAATGAGATATCTATTGAATCGGAATAAAAGGCAATCAAAAGGAAAGACAAGAGTTTGAGAACAGAATCGCTTGAAATCACATTTTATTTGTATTTGTATTTATTCTTCAATATTCTGAAGACATTATATATGAATTATGAGTAAAAACAATCACAGAATTCAGTGATTTGTAATTAAACACAAAATGCAATCGTTTTTTTACTATTCATTCGTGACTTCCGGTAACAAAATAAGCGATAATTCAATACAAATAGTAATTAAATTTAGAGCCAAAAGCATGTAATTCATGCGAATTATTAATTAATATTCAATTAATTGCTTTAAATAACAAAAAGAAAACCAAAAACTTATTCTAAAAAAACAAATCATTTCTTAAATAAAAAACTAATAATAAATCGATTGGAATGTCATCCGATTGGCACTCAATTAATCAATTAATTAATAAAATGTCTTAAAAAAGAGGAAAAACCAAAAGAATTAATGAATTAAAAGCAAATGTTTTGTTGATTTCATTCATACAAATCGTTATAACAATTATTTAACTAATAATCGATTAAAAGGCTTTTCAATCAATTATCAGAGCATTGGTTACATCGGAACGTTTGAGAACAAATAGGAGACACTTTCGCCGTTATGTGTCCTACGAATAGCTTCGGCCAAAATCATACTTACGTCTATGCACTGCAATAGAGAGCACACCATAAGAAAACAACAGATTAGTCAAATGGAAACTTAATTCTGTGTCAAAATCAAAGGCAACCAAAAGTCTAATAAATTTTTAGATAAGATTTGAGACATTCTATCAAATGAGAGGAACGGCAACTCTTTATCAGACTTTTGGTTAGCCTTGAGTTTGAGGAACGTCTACTGACTTGTATTTTTTGACAGTCCCTCATATTCTTCTCCTGAGGTATGGTATTTGTCACAACCAGCGCTTCCAGAGCAGCCTTACTGATCCGTTCACAGGCGGGTCCGCTGAAGATGCCATGAGTTAAGATAGCGTACACTTTGGAAGCGCCCGCTTCTGATAGTTTCTGCGCGGCGTGACATATAGTCCCGCACGTGTCCGCCATATCGTCCACAAGAATGGCCACTCTGTCGCGTACTTCACCGACGAGAACCATTGAGGCCACTTCATTAGCCTTCTTTCTCTCCTTATGGATGAGCGCAAAGTCTACGTTAAGTCTATCGGCAATCGAAGTGACTCTTTTGGCTCCGCCCGCGTCGGGAGACACTGAATAAGACAATCAGTTAGATTTGGGATCAGATTAAAGACAATTAATTACCGATAATACAGGAACGCCATTCGGGAATATTCTCGCGAATCCATTTAAGAACCGCCGGTTCTGCGAACAGATTGTCGACAGGAATGTCAAAAAAGCCTGAAATCGGAATCAAATGTTTAGAGATTTTGCGTGACTTTCAGTCATTAAAACTAATTAATAGATTTCAAACAATTTTTCTAATCATTTGTTAAATAAGGAAATAGTTGTCAAAAGTGGGAAATTAGGGAACAATTGAGTCCTGATTTATACCCTGTATTTGAGAGGCGTGTAAATCCATTGTTATGATATGGTCGGCGCCGGCGACGGACAACATATTGGCCACAAGTTTCGCACTGATTGGTGCTCTCGACTGAAATTAGAGCAGATTTTTCAGTGTTTTGTTTTGTAAGGAAAGCCTATTGTTTTTGAAAGAGGAATACCTTATCTTTTTTGTCTTGTCGTGCGTATGGAAAGCAAGGAATGACTGCAGTGACTCTCTGTGCGGACGCAATCTTACAGGCGTTGATCATAATCAGGAGTTCCATCAGATTGTCGTTAACTTCTCCGCAACCGCTTTGAATGATATAAACATCTTCTCCGCGAACGGATTCCCCGATTTCTACACTATTTTTGTGATTAAAATTAGTTTTCGATTACTCTTTGGTTTTGGATTTCATTTCAATTGGATTTGCTTTTGATTTGTTTCTCGGATTTCACATAATTTTTGTTTGTCTTCAAAATATTCTCTAATTTTTTTCATCAATTAATGAATTC
>JAQIXD010001793.1:0-13052 GCA_034699985.1 Minunthozetes semirufus | reverse complement strand
ATTTTTTTGTCACTACCCCCTTAAAATAAACTTTCCCTGCTACTTGATTTTTAATAGAGTTACTATGGAAAATCATTTATATCTACTTGATTCTTACTTATTCCTCCCTTGATTCGCCTTTGACCACCTGGTCACCCTAGATTCAAATCAAAAATAGCTTTAAATGAGAATATATTACTTTTTTTATTATTCATTTATTTTATGAAAATTTCCACGATTTTCATCAAAAACTAATCTTTGATATTTGATTCAAAATTTTCAAAACAAATTGAGTCCTTGAATACACAGAAACCTTGCATTTTTATCTTTATTTTCAAAATTCTTGAAATTAAAAACAACAAGCTAAAATTCAAGTAAGCTGAATTCAAAATAAAAATGTTAGCATGATATTTTTTAGCCAGGTGAAAATTACAAAAAGACATAATAAAATAATGATGACATATTCAATATTTTCATATCTTTTACCATGATGAATTATCTATATTTTAATCGTGTCAGAGACACAAATTAAATCATAACAAATTTTTCCATTGCTTCTATCATGGTAAGTTTAACACCACCCACACATGTTAACTCTTAATTGTAATCAGCATTAGAAAAATATTCATAGTGTAAATGTAAAGCAAATAAATAGCCACTACAGGCGTGCACTTGTTTATCAAAACTTCCCATAATTGTTATTTATAGCCCCCAATAGATGTAATTTCTATTCCATATGAAAATAATGGGATATTTTGTGGGAAATTCCCACAAAACACATCAAAAACAAAATGTAATAACCGTTTGGTTTTGATTCGAAATCACTTTCGCCACTAATCACTAGAATAAGGGAAAGGTTGAGCTCAGCCTCAATAATGCTGTCCAAAGAGCTCAATAACCTCTTTAACCAATTCTCCAATAATTACACCTACCATTCCATTTGGATTAGCATGAACAAAAAAATAAAGGACCAAGGAAACTTAAATGTTAAATACTTTACGAGATCTTTTGATCCTTTCTTATTGGATGTTACCATGCTATTTTTTCAAAAAAAAGGAAAGGCATATATCTATGATAAACTATTATTTTTTTTTTCATCGATCAAATAGGATTTGAATTTATTTTGATACAAAATTTCGTGATTCAATCAAAAATAGATTAAATCAAAATCTCTTTTATTTTTTTGCCCATAAATTCAAATCCAATTTATACAAGGAATGGAGTCCTTGAATAAGCAGACAAATTGGGGTGACCTTCTTCTAATATTTCTAAGTTGATTTTATTAAGACAGAATTTCTAAGTAGAATACAATTATCAAGCAAGGTTGAGAATTGATTTATCCAGTTTAGTTGGTGACTCTGCCTTAGATTCTATTAAAACATTGGCAAAAGTAATAAATTTTCATAAAGCTTGACAAATATGATTATGGTTAAAAATCAATCTGTCCAAAGTATCGCATTACCAATAAACGTGGGCAATTTATTTTCTTACTGAAATAACAACCTAATTTGTTTTAAATAAATAAATAACAAGGAAGTGTAACAGGAATAATATGATTTCATATTCAAGAATAAATTACAAAAATTTATATAAGAGGAATAATCACCAAATTGAGCATGTTGAGCAATTTGAGCATGGTCATAAAATTTTGTTTTCCTCCTAAAATCTATTTTGAAATAAAAATTTATTTAAGTTTTTCTTCCTATTTGTCCCACTATTTGAGGAAATAGTATTCAATAGTAATAAAAATTTTGGGATTTTATTCCAAACACTAATGGAATTGAATAAAACTCTTCCTGTCTGTCAAGCAATACAGGGATGGGCACAGACTAACAACTTTTAGTCATATTCGTATTTATTTCTGAAACAAAGCCATTTTAAGTCGAATAATTTATCTAGGTAACTGATTTACTAGGTAACCAAAATTTTTAATTCTTAAAATTTCAATTTACCATAATTTTATCATGGTGAATATTGTGTTGGTCACTCCCTCTGTTCACCACTGATTAAAGCAAAGTTAATTCGAAAGCAAATAAGAAGTAATGGAAATAAAAACAAAATCAAAGACAATTTGAATTTCAGAATAGTTATAAAGAATCTGGTATGACCAGGATAGCCTAAAAACCTAAATTGAATGCCAGGAATAATTCTACTTAAAAATCCATCTTGGTCACAAAATTATAAGAATTAGAATAAATGAACAGGAAAAGACTTAACCTGGAATATAAATAAGCTTTTAGTCATTTAGAATTATTACCGGCTATAATGCATGGCTTAAATTTTCACCATTTTCAACATGTCTAATTTGGTGAATAATTTTCATTCAGAAAATTTGGAATTTATTTCGAAAAACTTTATCTGATTTTCTCCATTAAACACATGGAAAGCCATAAAAACTAATTCATATGTAAAAAGAAAAATATTCTGATCCCTAATAAGAGCCAACATTTGCACACAGAGTAAGCTCGAGTGGAGCACACATTCGGCACACCATAAAAAAACTGAAGGAAAGATAACAACACTTATAATAGTCTCATATTTTACGGGTTATTCATCCAAAGCTAAAAGCATTACATGAATTGTGTACTCATTAGTAGTAGTGGTAGTCTTCGGATGAAAGCCTCAATCGACACAATAAGCACACCATGAAAAGGGATCAGCAATAATAATAACTAGATCAAAATAAGCCTAATCAGGCCTAATCTCCGTGAATATGAAATTAATTAGAAGATTATTTGGACTTTTCTCATCATCATCATGCTAATGATGTGTGAAATAAGAACAATTTGAGTATGGTAATTATCTTGGATTTATCCCGAGGTTTTATAGCAAGTTTTCGTTAAACTTCTAGAAGAGAATATCTTGGTGTTCTCAAGAGAATGTGAATTTAATCTATATTGTATTTTAAAAGGAAATTGTCATGGTATTATATTGTTTTTAAAAGAAGCTTTATTTAACAATAATAACTGATTAAATTGAAAATTTATTTACCGATGAAATTGATATAATGGAATTTTTTTAATACCATGACAGTTTTCTTATGAGATATCTGTCAATTTTTAAGCTGATTATATTTCTAAGTGAAATATAATTTGATTTTGCTTTCAAGACAAAAATTCGGTTGTATTTTCAAAGAATCATCAAGATTACCAAGGTGTCAAAATTATTTTATGAGGTATTCTAATGATCTTGGTTATCTAAAAAATTTATCTTGAACAGAGCTACCATTAAATAGAATCAGGAAACTCATCTAGGTGAACTATTTTTCAATACTCTTGCGCATCACTGACAGGAATAAAATGATTTTTACAAAAAAATCAAATAAAAATTTTGGAAAATTTTTTTCCATTAAAAAGTTGATACAATTCTTGAATTCTTTGTAAAAATTGCATAAAATTTGGAAAAAGTTTTTTTTTCGTTTCAAAGAATATCTAATTTGAAAAACATGTGATTCTTCGCGAAATACAATCAGAAAAATGTATTCAATTTATTCACTCATGAGTTGATAGGTCTCAAGAAAAATGATTTTTACCCCAAAAAAAAACTGAATCAAAATTAATTGAACCGAACTTTAAATATTTAAAGAAAACACTCAGACCTGTGCAATGGTTGTGCGAATCCCTTATACTTTTATTATTTAATAAAAAACAACTTTATTTTGAAAAACAATTTTTTACACAAAAATAAAGACAAAAAAGTATTAGTTATTTATGACCTTAGCTTCAGATCAAACGTTTGGAAGATTTTGAAGAAAGGATAAGCACTTCCAAATAATAACAAAATAATCCATAAGAATCTTCAGTTCTATTTATTCTTGCTAAATGTTTTAGTATTTTCAAGTAGAGGCTAATACCCAAGGTCCGAGACTCTAGGGGGGACTTGGGAGGGGAGTTTTCGCCAAAATCGGGATCCTAGGGGGAGATTTCGGGAAGCCCCACCCCTCTTGGGTATGCCTTGGCTAATTTATTGCTTAAAATTCAGTGATTTATTCAATTATCATAATATTGAAGACAAATATAATTACTGAAACCAAAAATAATTGCAGCTTGCACATCTAGAATTTATTTGAATATTGGATATTTATTTCATCAGCCATATATCATGCTCGAGTCATTGAAAATTTTTTGTTCTTATTAAATATATTATATAAAAGATGATTGATATTTGTTTTCATGCTTTAGATGATTACGAAGAAAATAAAGATTTTAAGAGTTATAACATTTCTTATAAAAACAGCTCAAAAGCAAAACAAACTTTTTAATGAACTATCTTTTGAAAGCAAATTACTTTTTTAAGGATGTTTTTTAAGGACAATTGAAAATTGCCCTATATAGATCTATCGATGGCGACCAACCCCCCCCGCCAAACTCTTTATTTTTAACGTGTCTCGTTTGTTTATTATCAACGTGTTCTTTATTAATATCGAAAAACATTGAATTCCATTGTTGACAATATTTTTTGATTTTCAAATTTTTAAGAATTTTTGAAAATTTTACAACAATGGAAATTCAATAAATAGAAAGCTATAATACCCCTCTATCTGGTACTTCAATTGTCCTATAGAAATGATAATTTCTAGCTACCTATAGCTTGTTATTTACAAAATTCAACTAGGTAACTTTCCCTTCAAATTATTACTTTCATTTTTTTATATAACGGATGAGTTTATTTCCAACTAACAAGGATAATAAAATGATCTAGAAAAATAAGTCCTGTTACAGGAATTTCAAGGCCTTGAATTTTTTTTATATACCCTAGGGCAAAATAACATCAATAAGCTCTTTAAAAAAGTGACAAGGTATATGATAACAGGAAACTTTTTATTTATTGAAAAGTTCACCTTGAACAAGTTCAACAAAAAAGAAGAAGCGTAACTTATATAATCCATAAGTCATAATAGAAAAATGTCAGATTTTACATAAACTACATAAATTACATAAAATTACCTTTCATAAATTATCAATCATTGCGTCACATTTTCTTTCACAAAGATTATAATCAATGGGAATATGAGTTCACTTTCAGTAATAAAAGCCATTAAAAAAAGCGATAAAATATTTTTCATTTCGATATTGATTTCAAGAGAAAGTAATTTTCAAAACAATTCCAAATTGTTTTATCAAATTATAGTCTTTATCTCGTACTTGAAATGTGGGGCACAGAAAATGATCAGGTACACTGCGATAATAATAGTGATTTTGATAAACACCAAGATTTTTGTTTTTATTTACTTCAATCAAGAATACGATTAAAGGAAAACATTTGTGAGAAAACAATGTTTGAGAGGAAAACAATTTGTCGTTTGAGTGAAAGCAATCGATTTATCGGAGAAAGAGATATAAATCCCACTATTGTTTTGACACATGGGTTGCACCCACTGTGGAAACAAAGTAACGAAATATTTGTCAGAAAAGACAAGTATTCAAAACCAAAAACAGAAAGATTAGACCAAAATGTGACAAATCGTACGAACATTGAGTTCACGGTTAAAGGAAAACAAGACTAAAGTCAATATCGAAAATGTTTGATCAGTTTGTGAACAAATAGAGTGAAGAATTCTAATCTTGTTATTCCGAATAAATCAATTTTTCATTGCGTCAAATAGTTTACAAATCTGAAATGTCACCATGCAAATATAAAAATTGTTATCAGGCAGATTCCTGAAGAAGAATATTCTATTGTAAATTTAATTAATAATAACTACATATTTTAGCATGCTAAATTGAGTTCAAAACAAGTTGCTAGAAATTCAATTGCGAGTTCCTAGAAATACTTAATTAAAATAAATTAACAAGCTAAGATTTTACTTAAACAAATTGGATGTTTAAGAGCTATATATTAAATGAAATTCTTGTTGAATATATGAATTAATTAATCAAAGCTGTCATCACTTTCTCGTTAAGGATCAATACCAGGATCTGTTTGTTAGGTTAATCGAGCAAAAAGTTTGCCACAAATATTGTATTAGAAATGAATTCCTTTTTTATTAACCATTTATTGCAAAACAAACCAAAGAATCGAAAAAAATGAGCGAAAATACGCATGAATACAAAACTATCTGTCAAACTGTTCAGTGATGGTCAAGGGGTGGCAAATATAATTCAATTCATAAAATAATTTTTAAAACTTACCAATTAAGAAATACACGTTGAAATGAATTTGTTTTTGAGTCTACCAAAGAAAAAGATTTAAAAATTAATGATGGCTATATGTTAATTTAATTTTGGTAATCGATGCTGGGTAAAATGTGAAAATTCACCGGGATACTAATAAAACTAATGAAAAAACATTTTTATTGGAAAAACACTCACCGGAAACTGTAACTGGGATAAGATACAGGTTTAATAACCATATAAATCAGTAAATCAACTGATTATGCTATCCCTGTGGTCATCCCTTGAGTAATGAATTTTTCTTTTTTACAAATAAAATATACATTACTTTCATACATTGGATTCAAAGGAAAACCGAATTTAAAGGCAAAAACTAATGGATTTTTCTGTCCTTATATTCAAATATAATTCAAATTATAATTGAATACAATTTGGAGTTACGCTCAACCGCTCGGGTGGTATGGCTTCCTGATAAAAAAAATGAGCTTGTCAAATTATTTGCTTTGAATAAATTAAATCATCTGAACCGACAACAAAATTATGAATTATTGAAAAGAAAGATCATTTTTCTTCATTTTTCTCTCTTCCAAAAACTAGGCCTGCATTAATCAAGCTGAATATTTTATTCATTACTCCCACGATTAATTAATGGAAATTTTTCGGCCTTGTTATGTTCGGAGTGGTACAGGGTAATGGTAATGGCAGTGGGAAAATACTAAATTGATAATTAATTGCATCCCATAACAATTCAATGAATAGATTGAATTGGTCTAGCTCAATGGCTGTCAATTCAATTCAATCAAATTGAACAAGGATACATTGTTCTGGTAGAATCTATTAGGGATGAGTATACTCCCAGTTGTCAATCGGGCCCAGAGATGAAAGGATGTGCGTCTCATTCAGTCTCGAATAAGACGGATGTTTTTCAGAGCCATTTGATTGTCGAGACATTCGTTTCGTATAATAAATGAACTTTTGTTTGAAATGAAGCCTTCAATCGATAGAGTGACCACTTGTCTAAAGTGGAGGCTCTCTATCATCGAGTGCTCTTCAATTTGTAACTCTCAGAGCACAAGTGGTTTGTAAATAAGAATTAATCATGCTGAAAAATTATTTTTAAGTGTTGAAAGTTCAATAGCATTTCCCATTTGCAGAAAATTAGCGAGAATTTGAGATGTTTGTAAAATTAATCTTGGTGGAAAATTTAAAATAAATGATAGATAAATTTTATCCCACTCTTTGGGTCAATGAGTTTTCAAATGTTTTTCAAAAGTTTCAAGAGCTATTCAAGCAATTATTAGTGGTCTGGGTAATTCAGGCAAATGTTACTGGATATCAGTTGAGTATTCTTGTAGTGTTGTTCACTCTATTATGTTATGAATAGTAAGATATGTGACTAAACTGTTATTCTATGGAATTATATAATCTATTAAATAGAGAGTCGTCAACGAGTGGGAAAACACCAAGTTTATAATTAGTTTTATTCAGAAATTCAACAAAAATATTAATAGCATGCAAACGTGATTTGTAATATACAAAACTTATTTCATGACTAATTAAAAAAGCCCAAAGTTCCAAGATTAATTATATAAGAGTATCTTGGGATTAAATTACAATCAAAACACTCAACATGTATATGTAAATTAGCCTGGGTAATTAAAGCCTGGTGTTTATTCAAGCATTTTTAAAAAGACAAATTCATATTAAAATTGATTGAGTTTTATCAGGAAATTCCTGAAACTACTTCTCCTTAATAAGTGTTTACTTTTACGCTAACTATGGATTATTTTAATACAAATAATGGGTTCTCCATTTAGAAAGATTTATTGGCGAAAAAGAGCAAGAACAAATCATAAAATAATTTGTCCGCTTTTCATATATCATGGAAATTTTCCACAAAACTTTATCTAAAATTCTTTGGCTAGATAATTCAATGAAAAAATTCTGAAACTTGCATGCTAATTTTATAAATTACTCTTTTCATTGATTTGATAAATGAGCTTGGTCATAATTGTGTCCAGAATAGATTTTTTTAAAAATCAATTTCAAGATAAATGTCTGAATCCTGGGATAAAATCCTGTTTTAACCGCTCAACCATTAAAACCATTAAAAACATGAAACGGTATTATTTTTAACAACAAATGCGAAGAAAGGCTTTCCGTCAAATTGAAGCAATTGATCCGTATTAGAAAATGTTCTCAATTTAGCCCTGGCTATAATCCTAATGGAAGTCCTACATCAAGATATTTATTGGCGTCTAATCTATCAGAAAACGTGTCGACAATTTTCAATACGAAAAAAATCAATTATTTTAAACGAGCTCTGAGTGTGTCGTCATTAAAGTGATACCACTCAAAGTGATTTACTCATCGCTAAAACTATTCGGGTATTTTTGCATTAATTTTCATCATGCTCATTTACACATCGATAAGAATAATGAGTTATTTCATCTGAAATTCAAAGCAGGAAGGGCTAGAAAATTAACCAGATGACTTAATGCCATGTATAAGAACTTCCTTGTGATAATGGCGCCAAAGGAAGTGGACTGTATGGGCAGGGATGAGCAAGGTGGGTATACTGGCATGAATTGATGGAAAGGTGGTTAAAAGCTATTTAACACGATTTTTTTTGATAAAATATTTTTTCTAAGAATATTTCTATTGTTAGTTTATCCTTGATCTTCTAACAAATGTATGAAGGTCGTTTAGAGAAAATGGACTTTTCTCTAATTGTTAAGTTTACTCCAATTTTTGAAAATGAAAAAAACCATTAATTCCTCAGAGAATAACTTTTTTCAGTGAAATAATGGTCGATATAAGTGTTTATTTCGATTATTTTTTCTCATCACAGGGATGTGCAACGAGTTTTCAACAAAATGTTTTTCTTGGTATCCCTAGTAATTTGATTACTTGATTTAAAGAGGAACAGAGGAACATCATGTTCGTTTTTACTGGATATTTGCCAACAAAATGTTACATTTATAAGCAAAGCAAACATCTTTAGAATTATTTGATTCGGTATAAATTGTGTATAATTTGTCCATCACTTATCATGATAGTTTTTTTGTATTGTGTATAATTCATGTGACGTAACTTATTTTTATTCTTATTCTTCTGACACTACCAAGATATAAAAGCTATAACAAAGCTCAAACAATTAGCCTTGAGCCAAAAAAAAATAATAATTCAATTTTTCTGAATGAAAATAACAAAATAATCTTGCACAATTTATCCTATATTCAAATAATCATTAGTACTCTAAACGAGCTTGCTCATCGCAAGACGAAAATTTATAAGTATTTGTTTAACTATTTTTGCCAAGTTATGACTTAAAAGACCCACATTACTCTCTAAATGGTATCAATTGAATTCAGCTGATAAAAGCCTTAATACAATTTTCCAGTTGAATCATCATTAATATAAATAACTTGCAATAAAATTGGACTAAAAGTGGATAACACTCTCATAGAGTATATTCTTCTCCGGAGTTTTCTTTACCGCTAATTCTTAAGCACTTCTTTCTTAACATTCATTCAGCAAAATATCAAACAAATAAACATTGAGTCCTTCAGAGCCAGAGAACAGAATAAAGATGTCTTTCCCCTAATATTTCAATACAACAACAAATATAATGATAATAATCAACAGTTGGATAAAGGTTTTGCTTAAATAGTTTTTTTTCTCCCGTTTTTCAACAACAATGGGTTTTTATTTCACTTTCACTGATAAGAGAAGAGAATATCCTTTTTATTCCTCAAATTCAATGATTTCTATTCAATGGTATTCTTCGCCAGTTTTTTAGCCGAAGAATTCAATTGATAACAAAGTATTGAAAATAAATATCATTCTCAACAAAACACTCCAAAGTAATAAAAGCTAATCATAAGGGACTGGGAGGGAATCATAAACATATACCCTGATAATGATAGTTCACAAATAGCTGGGTATTCGCCAAACATTTCAAAAGAGTGGAAAATCTAATACAAACTTACCTTATATTCAATGAAATCTTCAAATATTGAGTTTTTGTTTAACAGTTTTTTTGTCTTTTTGTTTGGAAAATGTTTTTAATGCCGAAAATGACGTTAAAATTGAGATAATAATAGTTGAAAGTTATTCTTGATATCAGGTATGGGTAGAGATGAATGAGATGTTTGTCTTTTTTTCGATGAAGTATTGATAGGCTGTCCTCAAGTCTGTGCTTAAAATGTATTTTAAGCGAAAAAAACAATTGATATCGAAATCGCGTTTTCAGTTCAAACAACAAATAAATGTCTTTTGAATGAATCAAAAGTAAATAGAAATTGAATTTTCAGTCAAATAGTGTTTTCAGACCAAAAACGTCACAACTTTTGAAAGATTGAAAAACTTTTTCAGTCAATACTCGAGTCAAATGTCATAACGAAATGCCTCTAATTTAAGTCCGATTCCGTTAAGTAATTGATTCAAATGGGAATTCAAATGAATTCACTTTCAACGGAAGACAACAGAGCTCTTCTCATTCGCTATTATTATTAGAAGACTTTTTTCAAGATCACTAACAAGAACCGACTTATGATTATTGTCGGTATTAGTCGATTCCAAGTTAAGCTATTTTCTTACGACTTTCCAAACAAAA
Organism: Minunthozetes semirufus; assembly: GCA_034699985.1. Taxonomy (NCBI): domain Eukaryota; kingdom Metazoa; phylum Arthropoda; class Arachnida; order Sarcoptiformes; family Punctoribatidae; genus Minunthozetes; species Minunthozetes semirufus. The sequence continues at coordinate 2,342 of JAQIXD010001793.1, read as the reverse complement.
CAAAATTACATACAATTAGTGAGACTTTTGTCGATAGACTCCGAACTCTACTCCAAGTGAAACACTTGTCATATAAGTTATGTATTCATAAACTTCATGTTATATACGGCTTTGCTGTCATTGGGCACACATTGAGAGCACAGGCTATGAAACTCAGGCACAAGACTCTTATCGCCGTCTACTCCGCGAAGCAAACCTCCAATATCTGGAGTTAAGGCTGTGTTCAATAAAACTGTGAACTTCTTCACAGAATACCCGAGCAATAAATGCATGAGTTTTTTGGTTATAGACTTAAATTTCATAAAATATTTTCATTCAAATGAAAAAAAGTTTTAATAAAAGAGAGATTTTTCGGAAATATTTACAGATTTTATAATAAAAATTTTGTCATACTTTTCAGGGATGAGCAGAAACTTAGGGAACAAATTTATGCAAGATAAAACAAATTTCAAATTCATAGCGAATAATATTGATTTTGACTAAGATTATTGCAGATTAACTGTGAATTTAAGATATTCATGAAAATTTACTTTATAAATCTCCTACTTTTAAAAGAGGATTTTAAATATGAAAGCACCATGCTCAAGCCGTCTTTCAAAAATGTAGACATTCTATCTATTCATATGATTTTCAACTAAATGTTTGAAAGATTAGATTTTCGGCGAAAATTTTAATCAATTTTGTTGTGAATTCTTAGAAAATATGTTTGCCTTCAGTGAAATCCTTATATGAAAAGAACAGATTATTTCACACAAGAGTTACCCCGATTATTGTCAGATTAATTCTATTGAAAAATATTACAATTATTGCAAAAAATCATGGTGGCATTAATAATTTGTGAAAGTATAACGATTCAATATAAGTCAACCTGAATAATTTTTACTTGATCCAGGAAAAAGTTAACAACAAAAATAAATTCAATTTATCATGGTATTCATTCAGGAATTCTTGATAAATGTTCTTGCTTAAAATTTTACACACGTGTTCACATAGGAAATTATTACATGCTCAACATCAGCTTGATCTCATTATATAAGCCTGGCTGAGCTATGAATTATTGACTTTTCTTGAGTAAATCTTTACAATAGTATCAAGATAAATATTGCCGGATTTATTCTAGCTCTTTATTTAGTTGGATGTTCATTTTTTTCTTAAGACTAAAAATATTTGGGTTATTTAATAAGCAATTATATTTCGAAAGATCTATTTTTGTCAATCTTGATACTTTATCATTGAGCAAATAAGATTATATTGTCTAATGAACAAGACGGGTGATTTATAGCACATGATTATCTGGTAAATTTATTATTAAGACATTCAACAGTTGCTCAAAATAATAGTCTTTTCGCATGAATTTCACATAAAATAGAGAAGAAGTTATTATATAATAAAAAGACTTTACCCAATTGTTTCTCTATTTTGACCATGCTCATCAAAACAAGCGCTAATTGTTATGTTGACTCCAGGTTTTTAGCCCTTGTTCAAATATTTATAGAAGAAAATTACAAGTTGAAGTTGATTTTTGAAAACTTGATGAAAAGTTTGAGTCTTGTTATTCAAAGTAAGCTGAAAATATTCAAAATAATCAAGATAATTCAATTTAAAAACCAGTTTAATTCAACGAAAATTTAGATTTTCTTTGATCCCATGATAACTAACCTAATCAATTTCAATTCTCGCGTGATTTAACTAAATATAAATTGGAGAAGAAGTTTGTGAATATTTATTACTATCGGTCGGTCTAATTACACAACTAATTATACATTATTGCGCGGCTAATAAACTGACCATGCTCATCTGTAATATAAATAATTAATGATTATTATACCACTATATTTATTTATAAATAGAATTCAATTGAAATCTGATAAAAATATAGGGATTTATTTATTTGGAAGGACTTTTTATCATGTTGAATTATTTAACTCTGAATGTATAAATTGTAAACATTGTGGTAGATTAAACTTAAACGACTTCCACGTGTCTGAACTCATACATCCCATCAATAAGTTATGAAGTTATAATAGAGGGATAACCAGGAGGCCATCAAAAGCATCATTAAAAAGTTGAAAGTAATTTTCCAACTATAATTAGCCTGATAAATTGGAATATCTTGGTTATACCGTGTTTGTTATTTGAATTTTGAATTAAAAATTAATTAGATAATTGAGTTTTTTTTAATATCAAATGTAGTGTAGATTAATATTTCAATAAATTCTTAATTAAGAGAGTGCTTGAATTGAACAAGCTAAGGTTTCACAATACTAACGCTATGAGAAAGCTAAGATTCCGAAAGTTTGCAGGGTTATATCGTAACAATTGTAGTGAATAATCAATTAATA
>JAQIXD010001792.1:0-13058 GCA_034699985.1 Minunthozetes semirufus | reverse complement strand
GGTCAATACTACTCAACACAAGTCTCTCATTGACTTCAATTCAATTCTCTTTGGTTTCCAATTATTTTAATTAATTTATTCTTTTATTTCATTTATTTTAATTCAAAACATTTCTATAGTTATGTTAAACAAAATATTTTATTCATTCATTCAATGGATTTGTTATATCTTTTGCTCAATAAATCATTTGTTTATCCTTTAAATCGATTTCATTCATTGATTCAGTGGTTATTCATTTGCACAAATTTATTGAATATTTTTGATAAAATGATCTTTTTTTCAGTTATTATTTGAATTAAACTATATTTTACTTTATATTTAAATTATTTTACTGTTTGTGAGAAGACATTGATATTAAAAATGATTAACAAATTGAGTAAACAAATATAAAATGTTACAAAATTTAAATAAAAGTCTATAAATAGGAGAAATAATATTAGTTAATATGAGTACTGTATTAGAGGACAGTTATGTCATCAATCATTGCTTATAACATAAGAAAGAGATATAAAAATTATATGAAAGTCATCTTAAGATCTGTTATGTTATAATCGTTGGATTAATGGCTCTTTTGTTTTATATTTTAGTTTAAGAGAGTATTAATATAATTATTTGATGAACAGATGGGTGGCGGACAGGACCAGAAATGGCAAAAAGATGCGGCCGATCAGAACTTCGATTATATGTTCAAAATACTTATTATCGGAAACAGTTCAGTGGGAAAGACTTCATTCCTGTTCCGCTATGCGGACGACTCTTTCACCTCTGCTTTTGTCAGTACTGTTGGCATAGATTTCAAAGTGAAGACTGTCTTCAGACAAGACAAGAGAGTAAAGCTTCAGATATGGGTTCGTTTCTAATCGTTATTCCTTTGATTTACTAAATCTCATTCAATATTAAACTCAGGATACGGCCGGACAGGAGAGATACCGAACCATCACTACCGCCTATTATAGGGGCGCAATGGGTTTCATTCTCATGTATGACGTGACTAATGAGGAATCTTTCAATAGTGTTCAGGACTGGTATGTCTTTAAATGTCTTTAAATGAATTTCAAATGATTTTTACATAATTTTGGTAAATTTTTGAACGATAGGGTCACCCAAATAAAGACGTATTCGTGGGACAACGCACAGGTAATACTTGTTGGCAATAAGTGCGATATGGAAGACGAACGGGTGGTCTCATTCGAAAGGGGCAAACAATTGGCTGATCAGTTAGGACTTGAATTTTTCGAAACGTCTGCAAAAGAGAATATAAACGTTAAGTCAGTTTTCGAACGTTTAGTCGATATTATTTGCGATAAAATGTCTGAGAGTTTAGACTCAGACCCAACTCTGGTCAATGCCCCCAAAGGCACGCGTCTAACAGATAATCCAATGCCGGCCAACACCGGCTGTCAGTGTTAAGGCTATTGGAGGCGTTATATGAGATAATTATCACTAAATTTAGTAATTAATTATAAATTCATCGGAACTAAAGTCCACTGATTTGGTAATCCTTGGAATCGTTAGACTAATTATCTGTTCATTTAATCCGATGGTAACTGAGTTAAGAGATCTCATATATGAAGAGTTATTGTTTGCAATTAATTTTTATTTATATTTAAGTAACCTTTGATTATAAATATATATATAAATATAATTATAGTACTTATAGACGTATTGCCGTATATTTTATATAACAATATACTGTATATACTATATATAAGTACATAACTGTTATATACCTGCGATTTGTTTCATAACAAAAATGTGAGTCAGAAGTGGTCTCATCTGTTCCGCCTAAAAGTTTGTCTTAATTAAGTCCAAACAAAATCTCTTGGTTTGGATTCGAGGAAGACCTAAACCAAAGCATTTCGTAACGAAGTCTAAGTCAGTATTTTTAGTCATATTTTAGTCATTTTTTTCTCTTTTTATTATTTTATTGAATTATTTAATAATAATTGTATTTAATGTCAAAACATTCCAAACAAACAATTATTTTAAGTTTTTAGTGTTTGTGCCAAAAGTGGTCACTAAATGCACTTTAAATGACATTTTGATTGCAATTTATATTTTATTTGACTCATAACAAGTGCTCATCCATTGTATGTGACTTTTATTGTTTTTATGACAAATGATGTGATCAGACATAACACCAAAAGCGACTCAATTTTGTGACCAATAATTGATTGAATGATTGTGCGGTTAATCCCTTTATTAATGTAATTAATTAGTTTAATGTGAGATGTTTTCCATCAAAACTATTCACTCCTTTTAAACGTTTGATACATTCCTTTGTTTCCAATACTTTCCAAATAGTTTTGATTTACGACATCTCCTATGATATGAGCATTAAATTTGTGACATATCTTAAGATATATTTTGATTTATATATATTTTGATTCACTTTTTATTTAATTAATCAAATAGTGGTATAAATATGGACCGACTGTTCAATGAGAGCATTGAGAGCACAATCATTAGATCTTTTGTTTGTATTTTAGATTCAATTCTATTCTGAAATGAAATATAAATTTACTTTTTGTGCTATTTATTCGATTTGACTGTAAATCTGGTTAATAACTATTGCAATGTTATTGTAAACTATTAAACGCCGCAAATCTACATATTTATACAAAACAACTCAATTATGCATTTCTTTCACTCAATTAACTATAAATTCATCAAAATTTAGATCAAATTATACGTAAATATAAATATATTGTGAAAAGCGGTTTATTTTTGATTATTTATTAGAGCTTTGATTTATTTAATTATTAAATACATATCAAAATTATTATAATTATTGTCTAAAAAAGAGTTTAAATTTTGTTTTGTGTTTGATTTGCGGCGTTTTAGGCATACTTTCTGCTGATTTGTGCTTAGATTCTATTCTCGTCTAAAATGTGTACACTTTTCAAAAGCAAACATTAATTGTATTTCAATTTCATTATTCATTTTATTGAAAACCAATCAAAACTTTAAAAATAATATAACGATTGGATCAGTTTATAGACAATATTATGTGTTGTTTGATAGCAGTGTCACTTTAATCGTAGGAAAGGGTTCGTTCAGAATTGGAATGAGGAAAAGGCAAAAGATTGTGAGCACCTTATGTACAATGAATTCATTTTTATTGATATCTATTTATTTAATAATAGAATTATCAATAAAATTGACGGTCAGATAGTGTTGGTTATAGTAATGGCTTAGGTATGAGGTTTTGGATGTTTTTTGGGTCTAATCTTCTATTTATTCCTAATTTTTATTTAATACTTTATTATTAATTATTATTATTATTATATTTATTGTAATAATTAAACAATTTGTAAATAAATAGGGAACCCATCGATAGGAAAACACTGCTCCACAAACAAATGCATTCCAAGCATTTATTAATTTTTTGGTTTAATTATTATATAATTTATGTTTTATTTGTTTAAACGATCGATTGATTCGTGGATTCGTCACAAATAAGAGATTTTGTTATTCGTTATTACAATAAGATTCGAGTCTTTATTTTTATCAAATTATTTACACAACAAATGAGTCATAAAAAGCATTGAAAACAATATAATGAAAATCGATTTAGAAATTAATATACAATAAAATTGTTGTCAAATAAATACAATTAGTATTTCTTATTAAGAACCGCATGAAAGGCAAACACCGCTATTGTTCTGATGGGAGATCTCGTAGCTCTTGACGGCACACAACCGACAAAAGGTATATAAACAACGGAAACAATTTACAGAACAGTCGTCGCAAACATTTCTTTCGCAAAAATTGCATGAAATCCAAATCGATTGGCATTTTGTCAGACAATTAAAACAATTCTTGTCCACAGAATCGCTATTATGTCCACTATTTATATCGTTTTTTGGTCTCGAATTCAATAATTGATTTAAAGTCATCTTAACTGAAACTAAAGGAAATTATTTTATCTTAAAATTAAAAACATTTTATTTAAAATTGTCTCAAACCTGGAGGCGATCCATTCGGTTGGTAACTACAGATCCGCTTAAATCTTCGGTTCCCTTCTTCTCCTTCATCACTAAAATTGCGTTTATTTGACATTTGTGTTGAATAAACGCAATTAATCAATAAATTGAGGCAATAATTAACTCAAATATTTTTAACTCAATTTTTAAATCGATTCAAAACAAATGAATTCAACAAAAATGACGACAAATGGGAACAAACTCTTTTAGATTATATAAGTTTACTCTTAATGTTGAGTTTATGTGACTCAATGTGAGGGATTCCCCATTAAAAGCCGTATTTATTTGTATACATAATGTTGTTGTTTGGGACGACAGCTGATGAGTGACTCCCACTTAACCGTATTTTAAATACTTTTAAAATGGTTTTAATAATCTATTTATTTATCGGTTTTTATTTACTTTGACTTCAAATTGTTTAAAATGAGTGCAAAGGCTTTTGAATTGTCTTCAGTTAAGGAGAAGATTACCATCGGAGAGAAGGTTCGGGTAAAGGTATTGACCATTAAATAAGTGGTTATTTATTTAAAACTCACATTTGTTTGTCGTTCAGATCGAATGCATTGAATTTCGTGGCAAAAGTCTGTATTTAGGAACTACTGATAGTTTTGTAATAGAATTGAAATACCCTTCCGGTCGGTGCCTCCAAACTATGGAAAGACTTTTGTATAAATATTTAGGTCTTAAGAAACCGGTGGTTATTCTCAAAGCGATTTGTATTTTGGAGCGAATCGTTTGCGTCTGTGATTCAAATCTTATTATTTTAAATCAAAACGATTTGGAAGTAATGTCTTATGGAATCAAATTAAAGAACATAAGCGCTCTTTCTTTCAATGAAAACCCTAATAATAACAACCCTTTTAGCGTTCAGTTATGTATCGCCAGAAGAAAACAATTGATTGTCTATAATATGACGTCTGAAAAGATAATGGCAATCAAAGAGGTTTCTCTCCAGCAGTTTGTACTCTCACTTTCAATGGACGGCCAATTCATTTGCGTCGGCACAGACTCACAATTTTTGATCGTTGATTGGGACTCTTCTCATATTCAAGAGTTGTGTTCCGTTGACTCGGAAATAGCTGTTCCCGTTTCCAAGAGAATTACAAGAGAAGAATTTCTCATTTCTGGTCCGTCCTCTTTAGGACTGTTTGTTAAAAGCACAGGAATTTCTGAGAGACCTCCTCTTCAATGGGGGTCCGATATTCTGTCAATCGCTTACTCTCATCCATATATCTTATGTCTGAGCGATCAGTTTATCTCAATTTTCAGGTAATTTTAAATTGAATTAAATTCAAAGGAAGTAATTCTTGTGTTTAATATCAATAGTATTGTCGATCAACAGCTCAAACAACAAATTGTTTTCAGTGGCGGAACTTTTTTGGATAATTTCGATGGAAATGTTCTCATCTCTACTGAAGACAGTATTTTTGAGCTCAAACCCATTCCGTGGGAAAATCAGTTGCAAACGCTTTTGAGTCTTAAAAAAGTGAGGGAAGCCATAGACTTAAGTCACAACTGGAGAGAGGCCGGACTTTCGCAAGAAAATTACGAAAAGGTTTTGGTTAAAGTCAAACGAAAGGCAGCTTTCATTGAATTATCGCTCAAACACTTTGAAGAAGCGAAACAACTGTTGATTGAATCGAATTCAGATATTTTTCAATTAATCAAATTATATCCAAATTTATTACCCAATAGTCTTATATCGGAAGTCGATGTCGATGTCGATGTCAATCATTCTTCTGATGATATTTTCCCTTCAATTGATGAAAATTCCGAAGACTTTATGAAATATAAAGAGTTTTTATTGAAATTTCTCGAAGAATTGTTATCGAGTAAATGCGAGCAATACTTGAAACGAGAAATATATATAAATTGTGCCCTAATTTCACTTTATTTCGACAATTATTCGGATAATCTCTTAAAAATGTTGAGTCAAACAGATATTAAATTAGACTCGAAATGGGTTTTAGAGCGCTTATATCAAACTCATAATTATCATGGTTTAGCTCTTTATTATTCTCATAATGAAACCACTTATGAAGAGGCCGTCGATATTTGGACTAAACTTGAAACAGGGGTTTATTTTGATCGCAATTATCCGGGCCTTCAATGTTTGGCTCAGTTTTTATCTTCTTTAGAATCAGAAAAAATAATTTTCAAATATATTGACTTTGTTTTAGAGAGAGATCAGACATTAGGCGCAAACATTCTTATTAATAGAAATTTGAGTCAAAATCTATTAGACGCCGAAAAAATGGTCAGACATCTCCATAAATACCCAAAAGCGGAACAGTTATTCTTAGAATATCTGGTCTTCAAAGTAAAAATGACGAATGAAATGTTTGCTACAGATTTGGCCATTAAATACATCGACCAATTGGTTAAATATATAGAAGAGGATAACATCGAGAGGGAAGACATCAAAGATTTAAGACTAAAATTAAGACTTTTATTAAGAGAATCCAATTGTTATAAAACGAAATTAATTTTGGAGAAAACAATTGAAGCGAAACTCTATTATGAAAGTACTATACTTTATCACAAATTAGGAGAACATGAAAAGTCTCTGACACTAATAGTCGAACAGTTAAGAGACTATCAGTTGGCTCAACAGTATTGTCTTAATTGTAATGATTCCAATATATTCCATAAACTTCTAAAAATATATCTCACATTAAGTCAAAGGTTTTTTTCAATTCTTAAAGTTTAGTCAAAAATTAATTTCCAATATATTTACAGAAATGAAGAAACACGTGATGATTGGGTCATCCCTTCCATACAATTACTTAATAGCGAAGTCACACAATTTGATGCAATTCAAGTGTTGCGTCTAATCCCTGAAAAGTGGTGGCTCTCAACAATACACCAGTTCTTAAACAAATCAATTCGTCAATCAATGCATAGAAGACATCTCTCTTTGATTACAAAAGGTTTGGCCGATAATGAAAACAAAAGAGTTAGACATCAAAAGATCTTAACTCAGAGACAATTTCTTTTGATGAATGAGGAGAGGTTTGTATTAAATAATTTTTCTATATTTTAGTCATAAAAACAACTTTTCGTTATTTAATCAATTTTTTGGTTATTTTTATATTAATTTCTAAATTATTTTTAAACCCATTTTATTCATAGCGTTTGTTCTGTTTGTGGTAATCCAATAACTGAACCCGAATTTATGTGGTTTCCGAGCCTTCAAATTGTTTTGCACTCTCATTGCGGTAAAGGTCTGGCCATAAATAAGAGTAAAACTTAAAAAGTTGTTTCAATAATTTAATCCTTTTTTTATTCAATTGAATTATTTATTAAAAAAAAGTTGTTATAAATTAACAGAAAAATTAAAATCATTTTTTCGTCAAATAATCGAATTGTCTTTGATTTCAATGTTTATTATGTATTGATTTTACTTATTTATCAAAATAATTGCTTTCGATTTCAAATCAAATTAGAATTCATTAACTTTTGCAATAAATCTGTTCTCACTATCAATAGATTGAATTTTGTTTAATCAGATGCCATAAAGAGAGAGATAATAAAGAATTCTTTTTTTCAAAAAAAAAGTTTTAACACATTTTAAAAAACAGCAAAAATGAAGCAAAAATAGATGTATAGTTAGGCTCACAATTGCCAGAACAGAGAAATGTTGTATAAGAATCAAATTCAAGCGCGAGTAAGACTTTTCATTCAAATCGCTAATAGTCTAGTGTTTGAAATTTTATGTTCTTTTGATATTGAATTCCATTCAATTGACTGCTTATTTGTTTCTGTCATTTTCTAAATTATTCTAAATTTTGGTTTTTTTTTCATTCGCAGGTGTTGGGAGTTCAGTTCTGCTGAATAGTTCGGGCGAATGTTTTTTCCCCTTTTTTTATTCAATAAAAATCTTTAATTTTCAAACACTAGTTATTCGGCTAAATCAATGAAAAGTCTTACTCGCGCTTGTTTTGATTCTTATAGATGATTTCTCTGTTCTGGCAATTGTGAACCTAACTATATAGCATCACTACTGAACTTATGCTTCATATGAATAATATTAAATCATTGAATATTGTGGTCACATTTAATTTCTCGATCAAACTATTTTACAGATTCTATATTCTGTTATATTCTTGTATTCTGTTCTTGATTTTTGTTTTAAACTTTTTTTTTAGGAAAAAAATGTAGTTATTTGTTGTGATGTCCACAAAAATTTAGTATTAATGACCAAATTATCTTTTGATAATAATTAACAATAATTTCCAAAATATGATTTTATGATATTCTAAAATTCTAAAATTGTCATACATTTATTAATCACAAATATTTTAATAGTTTGAGTAATTCATATATATATTCAATATTAATATTATTAATATATTCCAATATCTATTGGAGGGGAAGATATGGCTTTAATTGTTGTTAATTTATATTAAATCACTAAATAATCAGTAAATTGAATAAAACTTTGGCATCAATTTAGGCCTACAAATGAAGTATTGTCAAGAGTTAGACGCATGCGTTGAGTGGTCTCACTGTTGAGGAGAGAGGGAGAGGGAGAGGGAGTCTGAGAGGAAAATATGATATTTGTTTGAAAACAGGTTTAAATGATTTCGTGCTTTCATTCATTGATTCACTCATTCAATGCATTCAAAGCGAAGACATGTTTTGTTATTATTATAGTTTGACTGAAGACTAGATTTTAATCGCTTTCGCATTCATTTGAAACCATTATTTACGGAATCATTTAATATTGATTTGATTTGTTTGTAAACATCTTTTGTTTTAATCAATTTGTGTCAAAGTTTTTAATAAATTTATACTGAAATGGAGGCCAAAACAAACGGTACAAGTGATGAGTCCGGTCCATGTCCTCGTCTGTGCCATTTGATTAAATGGCCTGATTTTGATGGCTATGGATTCAATTTACACGCAGAGAAGGCTAAAAGTGGACAATACATCGGTAAAGTAGACGCAGATTCACCGGCAGAGTTGGCAGGTCTTCGAGAGGGCGACCGAATAATTGAAGTGAATTTGGTTAACATTAGTAATGAAAATCACAGACAAGTCGTCGAAAGGATAAAATCGATTCCCAACGAAACAAAGCTCTTAGTTGTGGACGAATTGGCCGACAAGTGGTATAAAGAGAGGAAAATTGTGGTAAAAAGCACTCAATCCAATGTCATTCACTATAAAACTCCTGTTCCGCGTCCTCTCATTAATAATAATATTATTAATAATAATAATGAGTCGACAACTCATCCGACAACTCCCACCACTGAAACAGTGGACACAGAGCCTAAACCTGCTATCAATGGTGACCGCGAGAGTCCAGAATTGATCGCAAATGAAGTGAAGGCAATCAAAGTCTCAGATGAAGTGAACTCTAATACCAATGGGTCTGTCAGCAGTGGACAGGAGACTCCTCCTGTTTTGGTGAGTCTTTTGTTTTAATACTCATTAAAGAGGAATAAAAGGAAATTATTTTGAATTTGGGTTTAAGTCTTATGTCTTAACTCTTAAGTCTTGTGCTCTTGATTTGAAAAATGGGTAAAAGTTATGTACGGCTTATATAAGGCTATTAATGATTAAACAATAAGTGTTTTAGTCATTCATAAGAAGTGTTTTCGTGTAAAAAGTAGTAAACAGTTCTGAAGTTTGAGATTTTCCTCAAATAAATCCATTACTTGTGGTGTCCTTCACTTGAATTCATTCAATTCATGACATATTCACATGAATTTGAATTTCTATTTATTATTTTCATGGAAGAGCTCCTAAAACTAATTTCATTTAAACTTATCTTTTCCTTAACAATGAATACAACAAATGATTGGATTCTACCCTTAGTTTTCCATTCAATTATCCCTTGCATTGAATCCGCAATGATTTCAGTGGTTAAACCGTTATTTTTACGTTTACTTCGATTACAACTCTTTTTAAATATTTTTATCGAAAGTAATTAAATATTTTTGTTTCGCTTTTCATAATTCAAACGCAAATTCATTTGAGAAAAATGTGTCAAAAGGGGACACAACTCTTATACAACTCTAACCTCTTTCATGCAGATCACACCTATTATACATTAGAACACATTTTTTTGTAATTTTAGTAATTCTGTTGGTTTTGTTGATCCGGTAGTTAATTGTTTAAGAATTGACAAAATATCAAATAATTGTTTATTAGTAATCGAGTTAATAATGAAGGTATTGGAGGTATTCCAACAATTTATTGCTTTAGTATTAAATTACAATAACTTTGGGATTATTCCCCGATAGTTGTATGTTGTGGTGATCTCCCAATACTGTTATGTAAATTGTTTTGTGGGACGAATTATTATTATTATTATTATTTAAAGAGTTCTTATATTAAAGTTTGAGATTCCCTTTCCTTATGTATGGCTATGAATGAATCATACGATGTATTACCTAATGAGTTGTCTTTAATATTAAATACTATGAAATAGACATTTAATGGAAACTACGCCTGAATTTTCTAATTTATACTAAATTTTAAGCCAAAACTAATTGTCCTTAAAATGGCATTTATAGGAAGCGCTCGAAATTTGTACTTAATTTTGTATGCCTTGACGTCTGAACTTTTAAAGTCACGAATTCCTTAAAACAATTATCAAATGAAATATATTTTAGATTTAAATACCGATAATATATACGAAAAATACTACAATAATTGATAACTTAATCAAATGATAGCACAGAATAATTCGTTAGTATTTTATGTATTATAAAGCATTTGGGCCAACAATGAAACGCCTACTAATTGGAAGATACCAACCAATCACAATCAAATCGGTATAAAATAGCACTGTTTGTGGAACTTTGCACTTCTTTGCACTTCCATCTAAATGCTGACAATAATTGCAGTAAATACTGTTTTTGATGAATGCAAGCACTGATCACTTTTTACATAATTATATTTTCATGCATTCGTATCACTGATTGTTATTTTTATTACTTTCTCTATCACTCTATACATACATACATACCATCCATATATAACACAATCTGTTTATTTAGAGGTTTTATTATTTATTGTGATCTCTATTAATAGTTTTGATGTCAAACCTCTATGTTTTTTGAAGGCATAACTTATGAATCATAAGGATTGTCAGCACTCAGGAGTCAGGATATAACTAATAGCCGTACATAACTCAGACTCAGAGCAATGATTTTAGAAATTTCTGATCTTTCATTGAAATGGGATTTCAATAGACTTATGAGTGAAGAGCTTTAATTTGACCTAAATATTGACCCATTTGTTTGTTTAAACAGGAAAATGGCGTCAATTCTTCTCGCGGTTCGACACCAAAGAGTGTGAATCGATCGGAAAGAGAATCGAGTGAAGCCCTGCAGACTCCTCGTCCTTCCAGTAGCGGAAGTCACACTAACGTATCAGTTCCAGACTCTCCGACGTCCAGCAAAAGTGGCTCAAGTCTTAGCAGCCCTTCACGTCAAATGAGTGACTCCGGCGCTGATCTAAACCTCAATATGAGTGCCTCTCAAATGAGACAAATGTTGGCCCAAAGGAAGAAAATGGACGCAAAGAAAGCACAGATTGATTTGAAACAAAAATACGAAATAATTCAACAAATGTGAGCACTTCCTCACAATTGACGACAATCTATCTTTTTATTCCAATATTTTTTAATTCTTCTAATAATTCGATTCAATTGAATCTGAAGTGCATTCCGTGCCATTACTTCTTAGAATGAATTCGTTTCCATTTTTATCTTCAAATCCAAAAACGTTTCAATTTTTCGATTTATTCTTATTTTGAGTGATTTTTAGCGCAAAATATAGAATAAATTGAAACAAAATTTAATCTATTTTTTGTATAATTGAAATGTTTTTTGTCTCAGATTTACGAAGACTTTCAATAATTAAAATTATTTTCTTATAAAACAATTTCTGGTTTTAAATAAAAGCTCAGAATTATTGTAATTCTGAAGAATTGTTCCCCAATTTATCGTTTCTAATAAAAGGACTTTTTATTCATCATTTTTTGTAAATTGTTTTATAATTAATAATCGTTTTTAATAATTGGTTATAACTTATAAACGGCTCTTCTCTGACACATAAGACACATAAGGGCTCAATAATAAAATGTGTGGAATATCGACAAATTAAATGTTTAAATAGAATTAGTTAATCGCTTAAATCAATTTAACTATAGATTTATAGACCCATAGAATAGTTGCTTTGATTTTTTTAGAGTTGAGTCAAATAAATAAAACACAAATAAACAAAAATTGTCCAAAATTTCAAAAAATAATATATTTTATGTAATTTAAGTATAATTTAAATCTTTGAAGAATATTAATAGAGATTTGGTTTTCTGGTAATAATTTACTAACAATTACTAATGTTTTTCAATTGGACTTCAATAAGACTTGACTAACGATTAAACAAAATTATGTTAAAATCGATAATTGTTTGGATCAGTTGGTATTTTGGTTATTATAATTGGTTTTCTAGTATTTTCAAATCGATAATTATATTTAGTAATCAATTGAACAAATCCTTTAAATGATCAATAAATCTGACAAATCGACACAGAGTCTGAAAGTTGAGCCCCTTTCCGGCCAAAGAACTCATCCATAAAATATGGGATTTTTATCAATTTATTTATTTATATTATATTAAGAGTAAATCAGATGAAAAAGAGCTCAATATTTGGCATTTATTATATTCACTAATTGTCACATATTTTGAATAATTATTCGTTTTTTTAAATTTAAACTTCTTTTTGAATCTTCTGTTCCCAAACAGCAATCAAAGGTATTCTCCTTCGGGGTCCTCCCACTCGACAATTCTTTAAGATAAATAGAAGAGAAGCAATTATTAAACAAATGATAATATTATTATAAGTCATCGAATGTCAGTGATTTGGCCACAAGAAGTTATACTAAAACAAGCTTTCAAAGAAGACTATAAAACGACGATAACTCCCTTTAAGAAGTATATTTTATTTCCCATTTAATTAATCTTGAAAACATATCCCCTTCGATAATAATAAACACCTATTGTTAATAAATAACCAACTTCTCTTTATTATCAGTTACAGTGGGGGGAGGGGTGGGGG